>JANEMJ010030897.1:2802-39992 GCA_024361745.1 Cacatua alba
AATAATAAAGTCAGCTTTTATCGCTGAGCATGGCACCATATAGTCTGGAATATCCCTTGGGTCAGTTGGGGTCAACTCCCCTCCCAACTCCTTGTGCACCCCCAGCCCCTCGCTGGTGGGGCAGGGTAAGAAGCAGAAAAGGCCTTGGTTCTGTGTAAGCACTGTTTTTCATCACAAATCTGAAATATAGCACCATAGGATCTGCTAGGAAGAAAATTGATTCTATCCCAGCCAAAACCAGTATAAAAAGTCTATATTTTCTTTGCACACTGGACTGGGAATGCATTGATATGCACATCATCACTTAGCAGTTGAGCATTTGACCACTGGGAGGTCAGTACGTATCCTAAACATTAAAGAGAAAATAAAATTCAAAAAAGTCAGTAGCTAGTGTTGGGTAAAAGCCGTGGAAGTGTTAAGATGCTATCTTCACCAGTTATCTTTTATCATCCAAGTCAACTAGCTGATTCCTTAGTTTCACCAATACTTCCTGTCAGTATTCAGAGAAAGGCTCTTGGAGGGCTTTATGCAGAGCATTGATGCTCTAAGTTGCTCTCAGAGGAGGTGCTCTCATCAGGGGGAGAACCTAGGAAGGCCTGATATTTTACGTGTATAGAATTGGACAGCTTTTCCCCCCTTTTTTGGGGGTCTAAGTGACTGAAAATCAGAGATTCAGTCTCCATGTTGATTTAAGCATTTTCAAGATTGTATGTGTGTTTCCAATACGATATAGTTGAATTTAATCTGTGTAGTACTTCTGTGTTTAATGGCACCCCAGTTTCTCTGTGTAATTAATATGCAACACACTTCAGCAAGATACCTCACAGTCCTGTAGTAGTGCACTTAATCTGTGTAATGATAAAGTTGATAGTAGATTAGGGCACTAGAACAGAACCAAAAAGATACAAATTCTCTTTCCAGCTCTGCTGCTAACCTACTGGAAGATAGCAGGAGTGTTGCAGTCCTCCCAGTGCTCACTTTGGCTTTCTTGTGTGTAGAATTAGGATAAGAAATGTGTAGCCATAACCCTTAGTGAAGTGTGGTGATGGAAATTTAAGATAATACTTTTTACTTTAAGGTTTAACATTGTGGACAATTTGTATTGGCTCTCTCTCATCTGGGATCTAGGATAACTTCTCAGCTCTATGCCCCAGGTACCTATTCTCGCTGCATCCTGACTCCCAGGGATATGTAGTCACTCCTCCTTGTTAGAGATGCAGGGAACTGTGGGTGTGAGGGATTCAGGCCCTTTGCCTGATGGGTTGCGCATACAAAAAGGTAGCATCCCCTGCCATAGCAAACATCTGTCCTTTTGGTAAGGACTGAGTGATAGGTGGAAGTACTTATAACCTCTGGGACCCTGTTCATTCTGATTGTGGACTCTGAAGACCAGTGCACTTGAAAGGGCACAAGGTAACAAACCTTGTATATGGCATTTTGTATTTTTACCTCCTTTGGTCCTGTCAATCTCTTTCAAGGACCATGTCTACCTTCTAAAACCTGAAGAACTTTCAAACTTATCTTCTAATCATAGACTTTTTCTTTCAATCATACCAACCCAGGATATTTCACATGTGTTCATTTGCTCCAAACTCCATTGACACAAGGTGTAAGACAGGCAATAAGCAGGTCTGAACTAATGGCAGATTTGAGATCCAGTGACTCACCAGAGCTAGACATGGAAGCTTCCCAGCTCTCTATGGGATATTTGATAGCATTCTGAAATCTCTAAGAATTCAAAGAAGGAGTTTATGAAAAAAAAGAAATGTTTTCTTTAATTTTTTAGAAGTTTCTAGATTGTTTTCACTGCAGATTCTATCTCTGTTTGAGATCCATAGTAGCAATAGGTAGGAGAATAAGAAAATTTAAAATCCTCAGCACACTTCCAGTACATTTTCCTGTAAAATGCACAACAATCATACAGAATACTTGATGGCTGGTCTGACAAATTGTAGATTTTAACTGTATCTATTTGAGATAATTCACATAACTTACATAAGGTTTGACAAATTCTGTATACATTTGGGAGAGTAATGAGGTTTTTTTTACTCTATGCCTAAGTGGAAAAAGTTGAAGAAATATTATTTAGATGCAACTTGGAGGGCTCAGGAAAATAGAAACAACAGATAGGTATTTTTTAATTACTCCAGGTATTTCATTCACTCTGAAAGAAAACATTTGGATTCATTTGTCATCATCATCATCATTTTATAACAAGGTTTTTGCCCTTCCTTACTTATAAGATAGATCTTTCTAGTGGATAAAGGACATTTTAAAGCCAAAAGTAAAAATTGTCAAAGCAGACCACTCTGGCTCTCCCAAAACAAATATTTTGTACAAAGAGAACTGGAGAAATAACCTTTTAGTCTTCAGAATTCTTTCAGTTGATCTTGGCACATATTTTGGATTGTTTCATTTCCTCCAGAGCTCCATTGCTTCTACCACATCTACTGCTCACTGAAAAGAAAAAAAAAAAAAAAAGCCCAACTCTATTCAAAATAGACTTGTCCAAATTCATGCCAGGAAATCCCTTTTGCCTTAGCATTATGTTCTGAAAACCTGCTCATGCAGGTGCTCCGTGCTGTAATGTTGTAGATTCATTACAGCAGTTGTTTAAATTGCTTCATCTTGGTCTACACTCTTGCCTACCTTTGAGAAAATCTGAGGACTTCTGCATGCACTGGGGACACGCTCTGTGTGATGACCCAAAGAATTCAACCAGCTTCTCTGAAACTGCAGAAGTGTTTGTGCAGAAGTAGGTAGCTGCTGCTTTGCACACAGCATAAAGTTGCTTAGCCAAAGCTTTGCAACATGACTAATAGCATCAGGTAATCTACCTATCATCAGCTACCTACCTATCCACTGCAGTCAATGACTTTGAATTAAATGTAGTTAAGGGAAGAACAAGTAGTACAATAACATGCTCTGAAAGAAGCCAGCCTTGAACTAAGGGCAACAGTGTAAGTTTTGCTTGAGGAATACACCAGCACTTCTGGGAAGATCCATTCCAGAGGAAAATTCTAAGGCGCCTGGCAGCAGCTTGTTAGATCTGAGAGAAGACAGACTACAGCCTGTATTACTGGCTATTACTACTGAAACAAGCCAGTCTGGTTATCACTAGATACTGTACCACAAATGTTTCTTAAGTTCTGCCCTTATAAGTGCAAATCTTGAAATTGCTATTTTTTCGTGGAAGTGCCTGCTAGACTTGCCATATTCATGCTCTCCCATTTGTGTAGGTTGCCCCATGTGTGTGGAAGAAAGGAATCACATAGGAAAGACAGGGATTTCTAGAATAATAGGTACTTTCTTGAGCCCCTGTTAAACATGTGTACATGTTGCATTTCCTTCAGCTCTTGGCCTAAGATGAGGATTTCATGCTTCATTTACAAAGCATTAAAAGGCCCCCAGAGGATCAAAAAAGCAGACATGTAGTTTGACTGAAGTAGCTGGGAAACAATGATATTTTTTCTCATCTGATTGTTTTCATTTTACTCACATAATAAAATGAGAAAACATGTTTTCAAATGGACTTATTTGGAATCAGACTAGATGCAGAATGTGTCATTCATCTGAGATGTAGAAACTTCTGGACTTATTTTGGAAAACATTGCTTTAAAGGGAGTTCCTCAGAAGAAAGCAATTAAATGTTATTTAGGGAAAAAACGCGTATTGCGGCATTAATTATGAAATATGATTGCAAAATGTATAGCTTTCTCTCGTGGATTTATTTTTCCTAGTTGGACCTTCTCCACAGACCTGGACATATCCTGAACAACAATAGCTAATCTTACTGAAATGTGGGAAAGGCTGTAGTGGTTTTGGGTGTGGGAAAACACCTACCGAAAGAAGAACTTCTTGCTGCTGAAATCAGACTTACGAAGTTCTGATCTGACTCAAATTCTCAAGAGTGAAAAACAAGTAGAATCATAGAATCATAGAATAGTTAGGGTTGGAAAGGACCTTAAGATCATCTAGTTCCAACCCCCCTGCCATGTACAAGTATATTGGAAGCCCATAAAATGGATGGCAGCGTTTCTTTTTACTTCACTGACCATTAAGAATGACTTTGAGGTTGAAATCGTGCCCTCACTAACTTCCATGGTTCTTGGATGAGGTCCACATAGAAGTGTTTACTACCTCTGGAGCAGTTCTCAAAAAATGAATGGGGAGCTTCCCTGTATTTGCCACATACTAACCCCATTGATGAAGTGGAACCAGAACTCAGAC
The DNA here is from genome assembly GCA_024361745.1 of Cacatua alba. Taxonomy (NCBI): domain Eukaryota; kingdom Metazoa; phylum Chordata; class Aves; order Psittaciformes; family Cacatuidae; genus Cacatua; species Cacatua alba. Next base: position 7,033 of record JANEMJ010030897.1, read on the forward strand.
AAATTTACATTGAATCAGATGCATTTACTGATGAAAGTACTTTGAGCAATCCTGGTGAATGTCTGCATCCCTCCTACCATAATCTTGCAGGTGCGGAGGGGTTTTTTTGCCCATGTTTGATTCTGCCTAAGGAATTTCTGCCCTCCTCCTCCATGGGGCTATGTGCAAGCACAGCAATCCACATGGTTCCCTGCTCCTCACAGGTCAGGGCTCCAGCTGTAGTCTGGAAAGGTGTCATGATGTTTTAAAAGGTAGTGTGACCTGATTTTTATCCTTTGGGGTGGGAGTAAAAACGTGGATACTTTTCGTAACAGCCAATTACTGTATAAAAAGCTGAGGGACTGAAGGCTGCATTTTCTCTCTTAGGTTTAAGTAAAGCACTGTCTACCCATAAGCAATTACAGTGTCAAATAGAAAAAAGACCTCTGTGCATACACTTTTGTTAGGTTCATTCCTTACCACTTCTGTGGCTACTACAGAGACCATTATTTTTCTGGTTTCAATATTGAAGCTGTACTTCAGAAACGTATTAAGGTACTAAATACAAAAGCAGAAATGTGTCAGCCTCAGCCCTACATTCGCTTGATCCCCACTAGCTGGGACAGCGGTTCATATGCTTCAAGTGGTTGTGGTTAAAAATGCTTTTATTTCTATCTAAAGTTACCACCAATAGCACAGGGCCCTCTACCAGCACTGTCGCAGGGTACAAGTTCTTGGAAGCCGTAATAACAGGATTGTTTCTCTTCCTGCTTGTATGATCATTTTAACCTTAATTATAGCTGTTCATTTATTAAAATAAATAGCTCAGGAATATAATAAGTTTTAAATTCCAGCTGTTCAAACAGACCTTTTATTTTCTTTGTGTGCATGGTTTGGTGGGCAGTTTATTCTATCGATTTTCCTTTTTTTTTTGTGAACTTAGAAATGTGCAATATATTTTCCAGCTATACTTGGGAACTATGTATGGAACTGCCACTGGTTCAACACAAAGCCGTAACAAGAAACGAACTTTGACTTTTTTTTAATAGCACAAGCAACCTATGATATTTATTGTTTTCTGATTCAGATAATGATGGACAAAGTATGTGTGAAATTGCTGCTGTGCATCTTAATTTTCCACCTGTCCCTTCATTCTTCCTTTGGTGAATTACCTGCTTACCTCTTTTCCCTGAACTTGGCTTAAATGCTTATTAGTGTCTTCTATGCCTACTCCTAAAGGGATGCTACTATTTGTCCTTGAGAGAAACATCACACTCAATTTATCAGTCTCCTTTCAGCTAAGAAGCTCTATTTCCTGCATCAGACATCTTATGGGGGATGGGTGGGTGTAGATTTCCAGTGAAGCCAAAGGAGGGTTTTCTCATTTCCATCCTCTAAAGGAAGAGGCAAGAGGGCAGAGAGGGTCTGGCCTCAAACTGTCCTCCAATGCTCTGCCAGTTCTGAAGAGACACGGGGAAGGGGAGGCATCCTGCAGCAGCAGAGAGATTTAGCCATGTTGGTTGACATCCAGGGGTGATCCAGAGTACAAGTTACAGAAATGTGCTTGGGAGCTGTTTATGATTTTAAACCTTTTTTATATATTATTAACTCAGACTGGAAGGACTATAGGATCACTGAATCCAAATGGGGTCTTTAAAAATGAATTGTCTTTCTTTTGACATTTTGCTCTCTTTCTTGTTATCACATCATCTCACACATCAAGCTAATGGTTTTCTTGAATTCAGTGCTGCAAAACATATAATGAAGCACAGTCCCAGTAGTAAGAAGATAAGAGACAAAGGAAACAATATTTTGCATCTGTGAGGGAAATGGGACACAGAAATATGAATGCTTTGCTTTTCACTAGCATTTAAAGTTGGCAGTACATTTGGTCTTAAAGTGGATAATAGATCAGTTTAAAACCCCACTTTAGTACTGGAATAGTGTAAAATATCCTTGTAAATCAAACTAAGGACAGGGTCTTTTGACCATTTGTCTTCTGACCACAGATACTGTAAAACTCTAGTGTGGCTTTCCTGCATGTCAACAGGTTTAAATAATCAGGAAGAGTGCATGTGAATGCCAGTAGCCTAATTATGACATATAAATCTTCCCATATCCTAAAAATGGCAAAGCCTGTTAATTCACTTGAAATCACCTTGGCATTCTGCGTCCAGTTTCTGAAAGGAGCCAATGAGTTCTGCTTCAGGATTTAAAAGATTAAATGTGTTTCCTTTCGAAAGCAAAAAGAAAATCTTTGTGAAGGTGTGGCTGGTCACAGGGCTACCTTCTCAACCTCTGACTCCTGCTTTTCTCTGCATGATGTTCTCCTTCACACAGACCAACTGTCAGCACATTCTGAGTGTGTCATCCAGGTTCCAGTATACTATAAGATGCTCATAGAGGAAAACATAGAGGAAACTATAGCTGAACATTTTCAGACTCTGTTGCAGAGCCTCCAAAACAGGAGAAATCCTAGTATGTTACAGTTAAATTTGCCCTCCTGTATTATGCACCCTGTGATCTAGGCAGATCTGATCCACAGTTCACAAGGAGTCATACTGGGAGAGAACAGATTAAAGGCAAAAAACAAAAAGAGGCAAAGGGAAGAGTAGAAGCTTTCCTAGCTTTTGTTGAGGAATGGGTAATAGGAATTGTAAAAGCTGGCCTTGCTTCAGAAAAGTTTGCTTGAGGTTCCAAATTCTGATAATGCTTCATGAAAAATACTTTAAGCCTTCTACTTAGAAACAGTTATTTGTGTGTGTGTTTGTGTTGTGGGATCTACATTTTAGTTCTTCACCTTGAAACAGTTCTGCTTATGAAGAACTATTCATATGGCAACAATACCGGTGTTAAAAGCAAGGTACTGAAATGCTTGTAACCTAAAATCGAAGCTGAAATGTCTAGATATAGAGACAGGCAGAGGGCTTCTCTGAAAAAAATAAGGAAGTTGTTCTGAATAATATCTAACAAAGATTCCCTTTCCACTTAGACAGTAAATAAACGAGAATGAAAATAGCTGCCACCCACAGGTATGGCAAAAATAACAGATTCCTGTGACAACCATGAACAGATGCATAATGGAACCTTCTTCCCAGGGTTTGCAAAGCACTGCTTTAGGGCACCAAAAGTTATGCAGCCTGGAGTGGTTGCTGATGTTCTACTGAATACCACACACGTGCTACCAACCACCAGGGAAGCTGCAGATAAAGTGATTTTGTGTGAATCCCTTCCCCTCCCTGTTTTGCACACATCAGCATGCATAGAGTCCCATGCAGGACTTTTCAAATGGCAACTGCACATTGTGCTTCCCCTGAAATGTGCAAGCCATCTGCCACAACTCTGTTTGGTTTTCAGCCATTTCTTTGTGAATAGGTGCTTATCAGTGTCTCTTATTATTATTTGTACTTTGAGGTAGGCAATGGGGAGTCCAAGACCACCAACGCTGTCTTTGACCAGATGCATGCAGAATTATTTTCCATAAATAACTGAAGAAGTTTCTGAAGACCATATTCCTATTTATATTTCTGTTGGATTTTTCATTAGTTCTGGCTTGTGTATTTATTTTTTAATGTGTCAATAAATAAGAATAGTGAAGTATTGTAAGCATATCATCAGAAAAGTGCTAATAACTTCAAAGAAAAAATCTAGTTTACAAAAAAGACAGTTTATCATTCACTATAAATGTACGCTAATGTTTTTAGCAAGTGTTTTGAAGTATGTGAAGTACTAGTAAGCAGTACATTTTTCCCTCTGTGGACAGCTGAGATGGCCATCATTGATATATGGGAGAGCAAAGGACAGTTTAATTTTGTTTCTTTTGGTTTGATTTTGAAGAAAACCATATTAAAGAAATGTCCTTCTTATTCCTTTGACATACAGGAGCTTAGGACTTCTCCTGCCCTCCCATAAAGAATTCCATAGACAGTAATTCTAATCCCCTAAACACTAACTGAGCACTGCCTAAAAGCCAAAATATGCCTTTCTTTTCACATATTGTCTCAGTGAAGCACAGCGGCTCTGTGCGTAGTGGACAGAAAGGTGATCTGATGCACATTTCCTTTGTGCATGGACATAAATATATGCATCTACACCACTTTTTACCACAGAAATTATCCTGAATATAGTAGAAAAATAAATATGCGATTCTCTTACAAAATGGAAAAGGTCTCAATAATTCAATAATGTGAAGTATTAGATTGATAGAAGTGTCTGACACTTCCCTTTGAAAGTTGCAGGTTTATTTATGTGTATGAAAATAAGATGAAAAATCAAAGAATCATAAAATAATTTGAGGTTGGAAGGGAGCTGTAAGAGCAGGGCCGACTTTAAAGTTATTTCAGGTTGCTCATGGCCTCATCTGGTTTAAATACCTCCAAAGACAGAGAACCCACAACTTCTTTGGCCATGAAATACAATTTCTTTATATGCTTCCATATTTTAAATGGAATCTCCATAGCCAGATTAGTATTTCCACAGTGAATCTAACTTTTCATATTCATTACCAGAAAAGCACAGTTCAGCTCCTTATTCGGTTAATTTAGGTTTTCCTTTTTCAGAAGACTTCAGAGGAAGTGCTCGTGTCAGGCAAATCCATGTTTATTAAACATAGTCACACAGATAGGAAGGCAATAGACACAACCTTCAAGCTGAAGTATCACTAGTCAGACAGACTGATTCTAGAAAATACCTTTCCAAAAGTCTTTGTGATTTTTAAAGCAAATTGTAATTTGCTTTTAACAAAAAATCAAGGGTTCACTCCACGTGAGGCCCACTTGCTGGGAATATTTTAGTAAATTATCTCTTCTTTTGAAAAGAGAAAAAAAAAAAGACAGGAAATGAATTTAGAAGTTTTAGGCAGAAACCTGAACCTGAGTTTTAAGTTTATCCCATGACTGTGGCGCTCTGTCCAAAGAAATAAGATGTTGTATGCTTGCAACAGACAGCAGTGCAAACAAAAACCAAATGACTCAGTAATGATGGGTAAATTTGGGAAGATGGCATCCTTTCTGCAAATACCTTTCAAGCAGAAAAAGCAGCAATATGTGCCAGGCTCAATACTCGTAACAGTTTTTCAGGTACCTCTTACCTGGGTGCAGTCTGGAGAACATGTTACTTTAGAAAATTACAAAACCAGGTTGGCTGCTTCGTAAAAGGGTCATCCAGTTTCTCAGTGTTTCTTTCTTAGCCTAAAAAGTGTATGGTAGCATGATGGAATTACCCATGCTGGCGTCCATCCAGCACCTGAAGGCTATAAAACCTATGATGTAGCCTGTTTCACCTAGCTGATGCAGGACTTTTCTGTACGGTATGCAAGGATACAGCATGGGATAGTTTGGGGCTTTATGTCTTATCCATAAAGATGCATGTAAATTTGCAAATAATAGTGATAATTTAGTAATAATCCCAAAGCCTCACTGTTCTTTCTTCTTTTACAAGCAGTCAGTTGTACTAAAACATTCAAAAAGAGCAATAAAAATGAGAGAAATTTCCACAGGTGTCTTGCCAGAGGCCTGGGTGCATTACAACTCCATCTGTGTTTCCCTAATCCGAAACAATGCAGTGTATGCCTCAGTAATCCAAAATTAGAACCAGAGTGGAGGACAAAAGGGGAGATCCGTAAGAGAAAAGTAACCTGGGCCACGTTTAGATGCTCACCTTCAATCTGTGAACTAGTCTCTTATTGAGGATCTTATTATTAATTTCCTCATTATCCTTAATAATATAACATGAATAATATCTCATTATCCTTAATGAGGATCTTATTAATTAATAAATGTTTCATGAACAGCATTCCTGCACATTTGCATTCTTTGTGTCATAAAACTTCCTGCAGTAACCTCAGCTCTGCTCATGTAATCTCTATTTCTTTTGGAAAAAGCCAGCATTACTGTGACAAGTCTGGGGCTATATATGTTATCAGTAAGTATGTATGTACTCTTTGGCAAGGTTGCTACAGTTAAATTGTATTTATAAGGGCTGAGTTCTTCCTGCATTCTCTGAGTCAGTCTTCTACCCTACAGCAGTTGACATCAGTTGAAGGAACTTCATTACCTGCCTCTCTTTGAAACTTGGTTGAAATCAGTCACAAAATTCAAGTGGTTGAGCTGGGCAGACAGATTCATAGACCTAAAAACTTAAAATTTTTTCAGTTTCTGGGCTTGCAAGAAGACAACTGAATTAAGTTCTAGGTGTGCCCAGCTGAAGGCATGGCTTGACATCCGTGTGTGCATGAAAATTGATCTTACAGTAGTCTCAGATGTTATAATGATGACCCCATAAATGTCCTTTCGTGCCATCATGACTCTCCTCTTTTAATTTGAAATGTCCCTGCCTGTGAAATTAAAGCAATATAGAGGAGTAGCAGCTCAAGATTGTGACAGTCAAGAGGTTAAAACTTTATGGAATTTCATACTAAAATAGTGGGGCATGTAATAATTCCTAATGAAAATATTACCCTTCCTGTTCACTTAGTGTGAGGTAATGTAGTTCAGGCAGGAAGAACTTTGATTTTTTTTCATCAATATAATTTTTACAGACTCTAAAAAAATCTGGTCTGGTACTCTTGACTAGAAAAATCAGAGTCCTCACACACCCTGAGTTTGGGTGCCTACATCCAGAACTGCTGAGCTTGGAGTGTGTTAAAAGCCTCAGGTATCTTCCACTTTTTCCCCAGGTCAAAAAGTTTGGACAGGTTCAGAAAGCATCAGATCTCCAAAAGTAAAGATCTTTAAGTTGTAAGTTTACATGTGGCTTGTTTTAAACCCTACTGCTATATCCTGCTGTTACTTCTTTATTGGCTTGTAAAATTTTATCATCTCCCCCAAATCCCAAGAGTACTGTTTACTAAGCTACTAGTTCCTATTTTCCAAAAGGCACCAGACACCTATAAGGAAAATTCAGCCTAGGAACCAAATTTTGTCAGCTTATTCTGAAGTTTTGGTTTAAATTATGATGGCAAAGAAGATGCTGTTAGCATTAAAACCACTGCAGTTTAACTGCCGATCAAGAAGCCAGTGGCATCTGTTCAAGCACCACCTCCATTCATGCTACTGCCCAATTCACTAGTGCTGGCCAAGGAGGTGAGATACAACTGTCCTCTGCTCCCAGAAGGGACAGTCAAGGAACAGTCAGCATCACAGGCTGAAAAGGGATATATGAGCTGAACAGCTGACATGGATTGATTCTAACATGGGTTGATTTTGAAAACAGCATTGCTTTTAACAGGGAATATGATCCAAAGCAGGTAGGAATTTACAGTAGTTGGCAAAGCAAAGGAGATGACAATTCTTAATGTTGGGGATCAGTTGTCCAATGGCAGTAGTTTCAGATTTATCTACCAATCTGTTAACTTGTTAGAATGTAAACTTTCTCCAAGTACTTCCTTTTAGGGGCTGTTTTGTTATCCCTTTGAAAAATGGTCTTTGCTGCAGTCTGGAGGAATCTGCAGGAAGCAGAATACAGGCTGAATATTTTAGCAGCAGAGAGATGTGGAAAGTTTGGGTTCTTTTGTCAAACCTTGGCTTTTCTATGCTGAATTTGAGTCATTTTTCTTATGTTTTGACTTCTCTGACACTGTTTTTTAGGTGCTTTGTATTGCATATACTTGAGTTGCTGGTGAGGCTGAAGACTCAGTCACAATAAAAATCTAATGGTTTGATCACAGTATCACAGAATGGTTGAGGTTGGAAGCACCATTGAGGGTCATCTAGTCCAACCTCCCTGCAGGGTCACCTACAGCACATTATTCGGGATTCTCTCCAGGTGACTTTTATCTCCAGGGAAGGAGACTCCACAACCTTGTGGACAAGCCTTGGTCATCTTTCCATGACATGTCTAATTTGAGCCCCTGGCAGACAACAAACCTCTCTGGACAAGCGGTTGGGTTGGCAGATGAGGTGCCTCTGCCTCTGCAGCAGGGAGTCACCCACAGCAATCACTTGCCGCTTCTTCCAGTGATCTGTGTGTCAAGGGTCCAGGATGCTGGTCACCAGGGATGTCAGGTTTTCAAGAGCCGTATTTTAGCAGCCAACACCTTCCTTGGCAACAACTGGTTATCTCTTGGGGCTGATGTGCAGAGGCAGCAAACATTCTCATAAAATTAATGTTTACATTCTTTTCAATGTGGACAGAAATGGTGAATAGACTTCATTAAACTTCTAAATCTCCCAGTATTTTTTAGAGCATGATTCTCTTTAGAATGTCGTGAAAGTTCTGTTCACCAAAAATAATAATAGTAATTTTTATTCCTTTTAACACCTTTCTTCCCATAGTGCTTCAGAGATTGATAAACTAGATGTAACGAAACCACAACTGAAATGCAGCCCATTCTGAGGTGAAACACAGCAGTTATAAAATGGCAAACAATAACATTTCCAAATGGGTTAGGAGAGGACAGAAGGAGTAGTAGTATATGCAAGTGAAAATTCAGGGGGAATGTAAGAATACAAAACAGGAATTTGGTCAGTACATACTGTATTTAAAACTTATACTAAAAATAAGAATTGCAGGGAAGTGTTGGTAGCTGAATGTTCTTTTAATCCTACGTTCAACTTGTTGACAAGTGTGTTCAGTATGTGATGAAAGCAACTGAAATGTTTGACCAAAATGTGAATCATTAGGATTTTGTTTCACATTACACCTATTGTAAGGAAATTATCATTATTTTTACCAGGAAACACTATTCTATGCAAAATAAATAGCTACCTGGGAAGAGAAATAGTCTTGAAGAGTTCCATCAAGTTCAGGCCAAGGAGGACTCTGTGTCAGTGAGCACTCTTATTCCCTGTCGCACCTCATCCACAGAGAGCGGGATGCGACACTAGCTTATTGATACTAGGGCACACAGTGTCTTGATGGTTTTCTATATTATACCTCACTATCCTTTAAGGAAAACGAGGTATCCAACCACCCACACTTTAATTTGCAACTATTATTGTCAGAGGCCTTAGAGCTAAGGTTTCTTTCAGTAAACTCTGCCTTGTCTGTATTCCCTTATATCCACTCGTGATTTCCCTACAGTACTCTTGGGCAACATAAACAGCTCTGTGTTCAGCCTATGAAATCTCCCATTTCCCAACAGCCTCATGGAAGTGTGTTGTTTTAAATTATTTTCAGAAAGGTAACATTGGGGTTTAGACAATGTAGACCCAACTGTGTTAGTCTTTTCCTGACAATTCTGCTTTAACCACTTATCACATTTTTGAGGTAATGCTTAGCAGCCCTGGTGCAGTGCCCAGTGGTGCCAGCCCATGTACAAACATCCAGATCACAAGCCCCATTCATCAGTACGTCTGTTCCAATGGACACAGTAAACTTTCCAAACTGGTGAAGGCAGCAAAATGATGCCACGTACAGCAAAATCTTGACTTCAGGTTGAGGTAAGAGCCCCCAGGGTTGTACATCCATCTTAGCCTAGGTCAGGTTCAGGAATAGAAGCAGACCTGTACCCCAAGCAGTTTTTCCTGAACACCTCAGGGTGTTAAGCCCAAAGGAAGGCACAGTGCTATGGAAGGGAGACCAGGGCTGGACGTAGCCGCTCCCCTCCCACATTCACTCCCCACCTCCCTCTGCTGTCAATGGGGAGTCCACTAGGTACTCTATTAGGGAGAATATCATAATTCCTATGTTAATCTCTCTCATCCTGTCCCCTGAGCTGGCATTGTCTCTGGAAGCTGAGGAACACCTCCAGAGCTGGCCAGGGAGGGAGGGTGAAGAGGGGAACTGCTCTGCTGCTGATGCAGGGTTAAATTTTGCCATATCTGGTCTGAGGACAGAAAAGGATTTTTTGGCTTTGTTCTTCCCCTCCATCAATAGGACAACATTTGATTTTGCATGTGTTGCTATGAAGTCTGGAACTAGCTTTCAGTAGGCACTAGATCTTTGTGGGTTTTTTAAGTCCCTGATATTGTTTAGCTCTCCTGAAAAAGCTGGCGTAGTGTGTAGCCTGAAATTCAGATGGCTACTTCATGTCATTAAAATTATTTTGCTATTAGTCCAGCTAAAATGTGAGGAAGCAGTTTAGCCATTTGACCCATATTAGACCCTTCTGATAGCCATTTTAACCTCCAAACCCAGATGTCTCAAACCAAATTGTTTAGCAGATGAACATGCATTTCACGGGAAAAGTATATTGCTCAGGCTGTGTAGTAGGTGTGATGGGAAATGTGCTATTCTGGTGCCCAGCTAGCACAAAAGCTAGCTTTGTTCTGCTTGCTGCATTGACATTCTTCAGCTTCTTTTCCACATTTTTTCTATTTGTTCAGACAATGTGAATCTTGAAATGATGGAAGGATTCCTGCAGCCCCCTGGATAAACTGGTGTTGTTGACAGTTCAGCCAAACACTTTGCTATAGCTTAAAACTGCACCAGAAATCCAAAGAACTCAAATGCCCATACACTCCAGCCCAAACAGACATTGTGTAAATGTTTAGTCTGAGGTATTTTATTATCTTGTTTCTCTTCTATTTGAGAACCAACATTTAACCTGTCCTGGATTTTTTACTAATATTTTTTCTGCAGTGATTGAAAAACGTACTGAAGTCAGTTTGCGGAGCCTCTGTCCTCCTAGTCGCAGTGAAAGAATCAAAATTGAAAAGTTACCTAGGTTGAGGGGTTGGGAAATTGTTGCTGTTGCTGTGGAACCTGCGATTTGTGTGGGAAAAAAACAAAAAATCCCTCAGGCAGAATATGTTCAGATTTTTTTATTATTATTTTTTAATTGTTGAGGATTTTATTCAATATGGACAAGAGAAAACATTCTTCCATGAAATGCTGGAGAGGTTTCAATGTAATGGGCAGCTGGGAAACATTATAGATCAAATTTAAACCTTCTGAATTGGATTTTTCATGGTGGCTGGTGATGATTACTTATTACAGTACACGTTAAATTGCCTTTGCTTACTCCTGATGATTTAGCTTACATATTCACTTTTGAGTAGCTGAAAAGTTGGAGCAGTAGGATTGATTCCACTTGGAAAGAGGCTCCCAGACTTCAGCATAAGATGTATGTTTCTGGTCAGGTATTTCCTGACTTGCCTGGCTGGAAGGTTTTTTTACAGTGAGATGGCTTGAAAGGAAGGACTTATTGTTATTTCTTGCAGAGATGTGTGGGTGCTATATTTTAGTTTTGCTAGGTGACATAACGATGTCTGTCTTAAAATAAATGCTTTTTGAGAACTTCATTTTCACAGACATTTCAGATCAAATCCAGCTGAATCACTGGGCCAGCAGCCACCCGTAATAATTGAGACCATTAATTTCAGGAGAATTGCATCAATTTTCAGTTTGCCCAGGAAGCAGAAGATTCAAGATTAGTCACCTAAGTTATGATGTTGAGTTGCTATTTAGGTTATTCAATTCCCTTATGGTGAATTACTCAGTGCCAGTATAATCGGAGTACCCAGCCACATGTCAGGGATCCAGTGAACCAAACCTCATTTGTCCATCTTCCTCTACAGTGCATCTTTGTATTTTATGGCTGAGGTGACCAATAGTACCAAAGCTTATGAGCTTTCAGACTTACTTGAGTATGTATATTATCAAGAGATCCAAAGGAGAGGAGCAGACTCCTCATTTGTTAGATTGCTGTGCTGTAAGGGCTAGTGAAAAGAAAGGATCTTCAGCAGCATAGGTTGTTCTGATGTTCATCAAGTCATTTATTCAGTAGTTTGGGACTAGAAACCCACAATTTGAATCATTAATGGCCTTTCACTTTGCTGTAAGGTAAGATTTGACAAATGCTTCATCAGCATTGTTTGTTAAGTCTGTATTTAACAAGTTGAGCAAAACTGCAGAAACTTATAACAAGTATTAAAACCAGCATAAAAATATTTTAAGTCTTCAACCAAGGTGGATGATTTCTCTATCCAACAAAACTTTCCTATGGTATAAGAACAGGCAAGATTAAGAACATGAGCTTCTTATTTTTATATTTACAAATAAGATGGTTCTTCCATGCTGCTCAAAACCTTTAACCCTTTAAACCTTACTTCTCTTATCATTGTAGAAAGCTATGTTCATTACTTAACTTAGCAGAAACACAGAGGCTTTGCAACTCAGGGGTGTTTTTCAGACAGGGTAGGAAAATTCACAGGCAAAGTACTGCCCTGTTGAGTTGAAAGAGAAAGCTGTTTAGCTCTGTTGCTATGTCACATGATGGAGGAGCATGAACCACATGTTTTAAGAGGATGCTAGAGCCTTTCTTGTTACCTTCACTAAGTAATCCATGCTGCTAGCTTCTACTGTCAAGACGAATTACATTGCTATAGTGTATTGCTATCTAGGTATTGACCCAAAGGTCTATTAAAACCAGACGGTTCTCCATGTGACCTTCAAGGGAAAAAAAACTAAAAAAAAAAAAAAAGCCCAAACCAAAAAAAAAAATCTTTTTTAAAAAGAGAAGTTTGAACATTTTTTTCTTTTTCCATACAAACCTGGTCAAATATTACAAAATGTGTTTTGTGGATTTTCTTCATAATTTATAACTGGATGCTTAATACAAAAGCAGTCCAGATAGTTCTGTGCCTTGTTCTACCCTATATATAGTCAAAAATTCCCATAAAGCAAGGCTTCATTACTTCTTCCTTTATAATCATATAGAACCTTCAAAAAATGGATATTCTTCCCCTGTTCCCCTTAGTTTTAATGGTTTTCCTTATGATCTGAGAGTTAGGATATATGGCTGTGCACCTGGAGACTTTTTCTACTTATCTCCAAGATCTTAGTACAAATGATACTAACAGGCAACCAACCAAGGAAATTATGATGCTTGGACTGTGTCTTTGAAAAGGATGTTTTGAGTGATGCATGATTGTAATTTTCCAGATAGCATTCAGATGTCAGAACTGGCAGTTGCTTCCCCAAACAGCAGGTGTTCAAGCTGTCAGACCAGATAGTAATAAGTACCAACAGAAAATTTTGTGAGGAATTCAATATAGCACAATGTCCATGTTTGATGACATGCAGAGTCATTAGGCAGTGAAAGTTTTATTAAATCCACAGGCTGATAATAACAGATACTGAACTCAGCACTGAATTTGGGGAAAGTCAGTAAGTGATGTGTATGAATACTCCATTATTCCTTATTAATATGACAAAGACTTTCTCAAAACAATCGCCATGTATTTACCCCAGAGCTGTTCCAAGTGGGCACTCTTGTAAACAGCCCTGAGACAATTATCTGTCCTAGCTCCTGGGATTGTCTCACTGCAAATAAAGTGAAGAAAAAGATTGCGTTAATATCTGAACTGTTCCCTGAAAAGTTCTGAGGCGTAGACGTGGGTACTGGAGGCAAGTTTAAAATCTGATGTATTTTTAACCAGAGTAAGGTTACATCTAGGTGTGCAAAACCTTTTGTATTGCAGCTCACACAGAGATGTCATGGGACATCCCTATGTGAAAAAAAAAAACAACAAAAAAACCCCCAAGAAACCAACCCAAAAATCTGCTTTTAGGATGTCTCTGGTTTTAGACTGTAGAAAAGATACAGGTCTTGTTCTAAGCCTCTGATCCATCTGACAGACCTGTGCTCCTATCCTGACATGTACATATTCACTTAAAATATCCATTGTTGAAATTTCTTCCAGGACAACATTAAGCTAAAAAGGTGAGTGATCCAAAGAAAATGTGATTGCTCTCCAAAATGCCTGTTGTTCCCTCACTTCAAATATTGATATTTGTCTGGGTGCTTCTCGTTGTTTAGGTTGTCCACAGACCAATTTAACTGAGGCTAGCTTGCCAAGAAATAGGACGTGTCTCAGTAGGAAATGTCATAATCGTTACCACTCCTTAGTGCACACTTTGTGTCTCATTTCATTTTTATTTTATTGTAATCCATCAGTGTAACTTACAAATTGATGAAGCTGCTACCTGAATGTCACCATGCTACACTGTTCTGCCTTCACACTAATGTTAAGTACACAATTTTGTTAATTTTTTTTTTACATTAATTTTCACTTGATGTTTGGGTATGCCTTACTAGATCAATATTGTTCAAAGATCTGTTCACTGGTATGTTACTTGAGGGTTTTAATTCACTGCTATGTGCTTGGTGTCAGAGAATGCCATTAAAAGCAGCATGTCATATACAGATTACAGATCTATAGTCAGACAGAAAGTTTTCATTTTAGAAAAATGTTTCTTTCAGTCTGGTTTTCACTGTAGAATGACTGAAATATCTTGAGAGAAGGAAAATTCTCATGAAGACTTGCTAAACTTAAAACGTATCTTAATCTGTTCTTATTGTGTGGTAACTTCTGCTTTATAATTGCTTTATAATTTCTATAGTTATGTTGTCATTTCAAAGGGCAGCTTAATGGCACACAAGAACAGAGATAGCAAGGGAAATTCTGATTTGATTCCAGAAAAAGAAATTTACAGTGAAAGAGATTAAACACTGGAGCAAGATGCCCAAAGAAATATTGAAATATTAAAATCTTCATCCGTGGAAATATCCTAGATTTGGCTGGACATGATCCTGAACAACCTATTCTAACTTCAAAGATGGATCTGCATTTAGAGGAGAATTGGGCTAGATGATCCCAGGAAGTCCCTTCCAACCTAAATCATTCTCAGATTCTGAGAATATTCTGCTCTTTTGTCTATAGTTGGATAAACAAGTGCTAGCATACAAAGGCTAAAATCTGAAATTTTGAGGGATAGCAATAAATTATAATCATAAATTTTTCTCTCTGAATGTTACTTACAGTGAAACATAACATTCCACCAAGTTACTATAGACTGAATTCGCCATCATTTGTACCAGGGAGGTCACTACTCTCTCTCCCTGGCTAATGGGCCTAACTCCTTTGGCATTGGCCTCCACTTTCCACTGATTTTTCCGGCACTTAGCCAATTAAAATAGCATAGATGAACATCCTAATAAGTGGTTCGTTCCACCTCCCAGCACTGGAAGAATCTTCCTTACTGCCTGCTGATAGTGCTTTTCCTTGTCTCATTCTAAATCTCCCAAATGACAAGGTTTCCATTACTGCGTTTGCCAATCTAATTATTAAACAAGAAAGAGAGCTCAATCTCATGAAGTCTTCCCTAATCCTAACCTAACTTTTGCCCTCTTATCTTTTCCTGTTAATCTTACTTCTATCTCACACACTATATTAATATACCAAACTCAGTCCTTGTGTTTAAGTATTTCTTGTTCTTTTAGCAGCTTATATGTTATCAATCACCTTCATTTTCCTCTGGGTATTGCTCTTCCCAGCTATTCTTTGCTTCTCTAAAGTCTTACCATCTTTTTGATCACTGGGCATGTGGAACTAAGTAGCTCCTTCAAAGCCCATATGTACCAGTTTATTTTTCCCTTGTTCTGTGATGAGGTACCTCTGCAAAAACAGGACAGAAGTGCATTCAACATTCCTTTCCTGAATTTATACTGCAGTGCAGCTGTAGAAATTTATCATCCACTGTCCCCATCAGGGTTCCTTCAGCATTGCCGGCTCCCCATGGAATAGTCCCACTGTGTAGGTGTGCTCTGGGATGTCAGAGATGATCCTTTAAGACAGGTTGTAAAAATTACTAGGTTCATATTTCTCATTGGAAAACCAGAAACCGAGAATAAATGTAGTGAAATGCTCGATATGCACTGAAACCAGCCAAGCCATGGGATCTGTCTCCAGCATAGCCTTCCTTTCAACATGTTTCAAATACTAATAGATGCTACCTACATGCCATCCAACTGTATGAAAGTACAGACTATGCAGAGATTTTCATGCAGCTCCTAACTCTCATCATGTGTCATAAAAAGGTCACCTGATGGACATGGGACCAAATGAGGAATACTTCAAGCATGTGAAGCAAACAAGTGGAGAGAGAAAGAAGAGAATCAAACTCATTGTGGGAAGGAGGAGGAGGGAGCAGGCCAAGAAAATGGTAATTCCCTAATGTAAATAGCCTATATAGCACTCTCACTCAAAGTTCACATAATAAACAGCTGTCCAAATTCTCATTCTCTTTCCTCCTGCCAATCTATACTCCATCTGGCTCCAACCCTGAGGAGGCCTGCTGACTGTGTGTCTCTCTATGTGTGCACAGGAGGACCATTTGTACCTGCTTATCTTTTGGGTACTTTTTTCATTCAACACTACCAGGAATATGTTTCTGCTTAGCTAGGAAAAAAAAAAAAAGTTGTATTTCACATTGAGGGCAAAGAAAACAAATACGTTTAAATTGCAAGAAGAAAAATTTCACCAATTCAAAATAGTCTGATGGCTCTCTAAACTCAAAACAGAAGCATAGGAGGATTGCCCACCAGTACAAAGAAGTGAGTCTGAATCACCAGAGAGTGAGGCCAGCATGCCAGCAAAGCTCTCCCTTCACTACATCAGGAAAAATATGGGGCCCTGTGCTAACTGACAGTTCATCAGTCTCTGACAGTAATCCACCCACAGAAAAAAGTGCTGGGCATCTACATTTCTGTATTGGCTGCAGTAAGACACACAGGCAGTCTTGCAAACAGATAAATATCTTGCAATCCACAGAGGATGTTACTACACAGTTTGACCTGTGAGACACTGAACCTAGTGTCCATCATTTAGAGCCCGATCTATACCTGCTTCTGTTTATCATGAAACTTGACTGTAGAATCTATTAGATGAAACAGCCTTTATTAAACCTCTAAATAATCACTATGCTGCAGTAACGAGCCAGTCACGTCTGTCCAAAGCTTGGGAAAAGCGGTGCCTCAGTTCAAAACAGTACTTTTATTTCCAGCTTTTTAACAGAGACCAGTTTCTAAATAGGATATCTTTTTGCTAGTGTTTCTGGAAGCCAACCTTTCTGACCATTTTTCTTTGGCATCTACTATTCCAGCAAAGAATGATCTTAATAATTTTATATAGAGTTGGTTAGTTTTTCATCTCACATTTATTAGAAAAACAATGCTTGCGAATTGGTCAGTGTTTCCAATATATTTCATCCATCAAATATTCAATATTTGAATCTCCAAAGTTAAAGCAATAAGGATTTTTCTTGTATATATATATTTATTTTTTTTAACTGTGGGCACATCTTAGGAGCAACACAAATTTTGCACTTTAGCCTCCTTGTGTACTCTGTCCTGCCATATGTTTTCCATCAAGGTTTGCACTGGCTTCTCTGCTTGTCCTTTGTGCTGAGTGACAGCAAAATGGCTTCCTCTCAGTGGGCAAAAGGGTTGTGGCCTTTTCATTCTGTCTGTCATCTGTGCACAAATTAAAAGCCTATGAAATTTAGGGACAGATTTCATAAGTTGTACCAGAGCTCTAAACCAGGCTACTGGGCTCTGTATCAGAAAATATACTAAGTAAGATTTTTAGAAACACTTCTGCTGATCCTACATCTGTCAATTTGGGTGAGGGGAAGGCACCATTAGGTACTCCAAATGAACCTGATTTTCAGGAGATAACAGATTCTGAAAAGGGTCTCCTTTAAAAGTATATCAAAGTAGGAAATTCCATTCAAAGATTTTTTTTAATAACCATTGTTTTTCTGTCTCTCTTTTGTCACTGCCTATACAACATTACTAGCATGTTCAATTCTTCAGCTGTGGAATTTCCACACATAATATCTAAACATCAAGTGAAAAGATTATGTCTTAACGGGATTTTAAAAGGATGCTTCCCTCTGCATCTAGTATCTCTGTGCTGCAGGAGTAAGCATCCTGGTTATTGATATAGATGTGAATGAACATATATTTTACTTGTGAAACTGTAATCTGAAAATACTAACACAATTTTTTATTAAGGAGTTATTTTTATTTCCTTGAGAATTCTTTTTTTTTTTTTTTTCAAAAAAATAATTGTCTAGAGATAAAAATCTTATTAAAGAGGGATTTTCCCATAGGTTGTAGTCTCTGTTATTATTTTTCTAATCTTTGTCCTTTTGCCAAAGGAAAGTGAAATATCTGCAGTTCATCGTCAGGGAGCAACAAGCATTTGGTTGCTGGGAGTGGGGAGGGCTGCCCAGGGCTGCAGGGCAGGGTGTCATCAGGCCTTGGTCCATCCCACTGCTCCTAGCCAGGGAGCAGCCCAGTCTGGGGGGCATCTGAGGACATCCCCATCCCTGGGCACCAGGCACCTCTGTGGTGATATGACAGGTCCAAGGAAAAACTGGAAATATAATCCAGTGAGTCAGGGTCAGGATAAGGTCCGGCGAGAGTAACCCAGTCCAAACACAGCCCAGTGATCACCAGACACATCCATTGTGATGGGCAGGCATGAGTCAGCTTATGGGTCAGGGCCTGGGGGCCATGGGCAGGCACAGGCTGTGATGTCGTGGAGGCCATAGCTCAGGCTGGGGCCAGGCAGAGCCTCAGCTTGGAGCAGCACCTACAGGGAGGAAAATCTCCATTCAGTTTACATCTCTAGGAGTGACTCCTACCAGTTTGATTGTGGTGCAAGTAGAAGATGCCCAAAACCTGAAGAGAGGTTACAGGTCAGCAAGGGAGCACCCTAAGAGCAGCACAAAGAACTTCCAGCCAGTACAGCCAATAAGGCACGTGAAGGACTTAGAGACTTCCTGCTGCTACAGCTCAGGAAGACTAATGCCCTCCTGACAACAGAAAATGTTAAAAACACAAATACAATTATTCTTCCATTTGATTTGATTTTCTTTTCTTTCAAAAAATATTATTTTCATAGCTGCCTTTTTAATATTACTCATTACCTTCCTGGCTGCTTTGCACATTGTTTTTCTTTTCATTTAAGATGTATCGCTTACACTGGGAGAAGTTGTGTGGCCAAGTTATTTGAGAACAAGGCCAGGTGGCAGGAGTTCCCACATCCAACATGCAGTTTGCCACTGATACTATGTATGGCCTTGGACAAATTGGCTAGTAGCACTGCGTATCAGGTCCCATATGCATTTATAAAAGGAGTAGAAACAATAAGAGCTACCCTATGGTAATATTCTGACTGTGTTTCAAAGGTTGCATAGAGCATACAGTACTCAGTGGTCATTTGCAGGAGGCAAGTGCTTTTGACATTAGCAATAATAGAAAGTGAGACCCTGACCTCCCACAACATCACTGCCATACTGGCACAGTTGCACACTGCAGCAGAGCCATCCACCTTTGTGTTGTTGGTAGATTCAATATGAAAATGTAGCATGGAAAAGAGGGAGTAAGAAGAAAGTGGGGTAGGTAGGGGGTGAGGATCATGCTGGCCTGCTTCTCACCCACATCATTCTCCCTAGAGGAAATCAAACATGACTTTTGCAGACACTAGCCTCTTAGTTTAAGTGCCTTGTGGTAAGCTTCATTACAGCTGTTGTTGGATACCTGTGCTTAGGCTTCACATATTTTTTTCCAATGGAATAATTCTGTAAGTATAAAATTAGAATGTTTAATATATTTCTCGGAACTTTTTTTTTTATATTATAATAAAAGTTTTCTAACATAACCAGAAGCCAGATTGGTCTATACAGTCCTGCTGATTTTTTTTTAACTGAAATTACCTTCAAACTTGAAGAGTGTGGTGGGAGACTGGTCAGTGTCTGATGAGTTCTGCCAAGCAAGTGTCTTGTGCTTAAGCACAGCAGGTTTTTAACCTGAAGCACAGTGTTTTCCTCTGTGTATTATCCCAAAGCTCAAGTGACTCACAGAAATGAGCAGGTCATTTTATACATAGAGAACTAGTATGCAAAGATTATTGAATAGGACACTTTCTTTTTTTATCTTCAATTTAGAAAGTGTATTCTTCCTTTTGATTGTAAATTGATCCACAGCACTCAGATCTGTATAGCTGCTAACTAAAAGTCACTGTGCAAATATAAATTTCTCAGCATGAGGATGCTCAAAAGGTTTAAAGCTGAATTATTTTCCAAGAGAACCAGTCAGCCATTCCCCAGAAGTATATATTGCAGTCCATGAAGTTTTATTAACACATGTAACCTGTTTTAAAATGTTAACCTGTTATTTCTACTTGAAACTAAAAAAGAAAGTATGAATATCTCTAGGTGGGTTGTTTTGGGTTTTTTTTTTTGTAAAATGAGAATTTTCTTTGAACACAATTATCAGAAAAAATAGTTTAAGGAAACATTTTCTTTTGTTCCATGTTATTCGTGCAAAGCAATGTGTTATGATAAACATTGATCAGAAAGACGAGGCAGGGAATCCTCTGTGGTAACTTTCCTATGGGCTTTTTGCTCAGGTGTAGGAAAGGCAGTGCTTATATTTCAAAACCACAATTCCCTAACTGTTTCAGAAAGAACCAGAAATCAATAGTTATATCAGGTCCCTCTGCTCACATTGCTTATTCTCTTGTAGAAGTACCTGTATTTAAAATCCACTCTGTGTGTTATCCCTGTGGTGAAGACAGAAGAATTATTATTGGCAACATTTTCAAGCCTTAGGTGCCTAGATTTTTAATCATCTAAATATGTGGCTTGATTTTTGAAGTACTGGACACATGCACACATGCATGCAGATGTACACAAACGTCTTATTGAAGTCAGCTGGAGAAGCTGGGTCAAAAGCATTTAAAAAAAATCAGGCCACTTATTTAACAGTCTAAATATGGATTTATGAGCCTAACTTCAGACACACCCAAGTCTAGTCTTAGCTCTCACAGATACTAGTATATTGTCCCAACACTGTGTGTCCTACAGACATCAGACTGGCTAATTTTTAAGTCTCATTCCAGAGCCACATTTCTCTGAAATTAGGCTGGATGAAAACTGTTCAGGAGAATTATTTCCATAAATTAAAACCAAGAATTGTTATTATTATAGTTCTAAGAGGGAAATGGTATTATCTTTCCTCTGCAGTAACTGGAACCTAAATACCGTTAGCTTGTGAGAATTAGAAAATCAGACTAATTTATTGCTCAGTTTTCTCTTTTGCTTCTTTTAAATATTAACATGCTTATTGAAATCAGTGGGGCAACCTGTGATTATTTCTTATAAAGAGCAAGGGAATCTCCAGATAGCCCCTGCTGTGCCTCTGCAGCACTGGAATTACACACTGCTTTCAGGTCCAGGCTTGAGATAAAAATGCTACCTTACCCCAGAGGCATTAAAATCAAGCACTAAAACCCTTTTTACTAAAATGGTCCTGTGAAAGCTGATGTCCACGAGGTGCAATTCCATTGATTAGCACCTGAGCAGGTGTTTATCTACGGTGTGAGTTCATGCAAACATTGGGAGGGCAGAGTTCTCACAGTGCCACAGAGGTTTGATTTCAGACCTTTTTTTACATCATCAAATCTGTGACATAAAGTTTGTGTCAGGAATGTGTAGAAAGCTATTTCAATCTATGCACATCTCTCATATAGTTCATGTATATTCAATGAACTATGCGTATCCCAGTTGACAGCACAAAATTGATGACACTGACCTCAAGAGAGAATTCTTGGAGTCCTGTTTTGTTTGGATTTTAGCTTCTAGACTTTTTTCTTCATCTAGTATCACACCAGTTGCTAATTCTGTTCATCAACCATTGGTGTGAAGCATTTCCTTTACTGATAATTTGACTTTGTCTCCAAACCCTGCCCAGTGTAGGACAAATTAAATTTCTTCTTCAGTGGAAGGATCTATGTGTTCTCAAAAACTAGCACAGTTCATAGTCAAAGGTGGTCCAGAAAACATACATAGATTTGTCTGCTTTGATTTAGCAAGATAGATATTTTATGTTTTAGTTTACTTTCAGATACTTTTAGACCATCTTTTCTCTTACACTTTAGTTTCTTTGTAATAGAGCAACTCCAGGAGGGCTGGAGTAGAAAAAAACAATTCAATGGGATCACTCAACCGTGTAAAACTAAACATTATTTTGATTCCTAACATTACTTTTTGGAAAGCAATTTCTAGAACAATTGCTCTGAGCAGGCAGACATGAAGACTATTTTAATAAAATCTGATGGCAAGGTCAGCTGAAAGATACAAAGTCATCCTGGACAAACATAGCTATCTCTGTTCTTCTTTCATATTACAAAGGTTATAAATGTAGGAATTCAGCCCTTTTGAATCTTTACAGTGTAGAAATCTGTTATTTGGGATGGTATTAGTCTAGATTTGTACTAGTTAATGGAGTGGACTCATGCACTTTATGTTCCACTGAGCAAAGTGCAAATTCAGCTGTCATGACTAATTCAGATGAGGTGTGTTTGTTCCCTCGTTTTCTTTTCTCTCATTCCTTACCACAGAGAAACTGTTCAAGGCAGAGGGCACCGCAGCGCTGAAGGCAGCTGCACTAGAATTTTTGATCAGATCTGAAATGGTTCTTCCACTCTCCCAAGACAACTTTTTTTCCTCTGACTTTTCAGCACATCATTTAAAAAGCATGGTCTAAAATTGCATGAGTGCTGAAAAAATAAGAACTAAAATGCAAACCAAAGAAAGATTTCCAATGGCTGAGTCCACACAGAAAAACATCTGTATGAATGTCAACCGTGTTTCATAGGCAAGCTCCTTTTAATGTCCTAATTTGCTTTATAAAACAGTTCAGATACTATCAATTCCTTTTCTGTTTCTAAAAATTACCAGAAACATACATCTAATATAGAATTGCCACTGATACTAATTTTGCTCCACTGCAGGATGGGTTTCCCTGCAATTATTTCTATTGTCTAGCTTTATCTTTCTCATCCTTTTCTGCAGTACCTTGCTTCCTAGATGCTCCTTACCAAATCCGTAAACAATGAATGACTAAGTGGAGACAGACTAGTGGCCACTCTAGTCTCAGAAAATAAATAGCGGAGAAAACTAAATTTAGCTCTGAGAATAATAGAAGTAGGCAAATAAGAAAGGAACTGTTTCAAGTGAAGAATGAAATGTGCATGCCAAGACCACAAAGGAAAACTGGGATTTTTTTCTCCAGACACCCAGTAATGAAAGCTTCAGTAAACAACAATGGGAGATTCCCAGTTCACTTAAACAGCAATAGTGCCAGGCTCCAACTTTCTGGATAAAATATCAAAACAGTGGAAAAAGGCGCTTTTTCCTCTCTCCCAGATCTTAATCATCTTGAAAACAAAAGCTGAGAACAAGCAAGGTGAACTGTCAAATAAAAGGACTAGGGCACAGGCAGGTACAAGATTTTTGGCTGGCTGGCTACTAATGACTTTCTGCTTCTAGATGTATAAATGGCTTATCCTTTAGCTTCCTGCCATGATTCAGTTTCTTCTTTTTTTCCTGCATCAGTTCATTCTCCATTCAGTGTCATCACCCTGCTACTTCCTTACAGTTATGCTGCCTTTGTCCACAAGAATATTGACAGTAAGTATGCCATCTACTTATAGAAAACCAGACACTGTCAAGACAGTAGGGTGGCCTGTACAGGGAGTATACTCCACAGTGAAGAGGTGAAGGGGAAAAAGTGAACTTGACAGAATGACGCTGATGGCACTCCACAAAGAGTACAAGAAACCAAGGGTGATACAATCAGACAGGAGCATGGGTACATGCAGAGGATGAAGGTCAAATTACTTTGATTTTTTTCACTCATGCAAACATATTAACATATCAGTGTAAGGTTACCTCTGGTACTTTCCACCATCACATAAACAGGCTGTCTCACAGTCTGGGAATGATCTGGGAATCATCTGAAAAGCAGATCATTTGAAATAATTGTGCCAACCCTGGACAGTGAAGCAATAAGAAAATTTAGATTTGTGAGGAAGGGAGGATTTTGAGTTAGCCACACTATAAAAAGATATTAAACAATGACCAAAAAATGCATAGGAATTGGAGACTGTGTCAGAAGACGAGATGTAAGAAAGGCCATTTGAGGTGAGAAACAAATCAACATGTTTCTAAGATCTGGAAGGCTCTCAGCAGGATTTTCAGTCCCTGGCTACCTTCATCAATAAGGATCCTACTAAAATGGAATAAAATTTCACATCAGATATTTTTGGCAGCAGGACAGAGGTTATTCAGTCATACGGACCTGCAGGTCACGTGCAGTATGAAGCTGTTTATGACATGCAGGTGAGGGATTTTGTTGTGGTGGTTTTCTTACTGATTGCTATAAAAAAATTACAAAATTGAGTATAACTTTTATTTAGAGAGTAAAAGAAATATGCGCACAGGTAGGCCTATGTAAAAAGCTCTTGGACTGATGTGGTGTAACTCAGGATTTTTGGGGCAAAGGTTGGTTACGTGTTTCCATGCTCACTGTTAGGAGAAGCAGAATTGGTAGTAGATGCCCTACTTATGGGCACACTAGGTTTGGCACAAACAGAGAGCAAAAAAACCATTCCTTCTCCAAAAAGCATTAAAGCTTTGGATTTTGTTCCAGTTATAATATAGAAGTTTTTTGAACACATTTGAAGTTAGGCAAGCTAAAGCCTGTTTCTTGCAGGCTTAGCGGCTTGAGTTTTCTATGAGGGTCTTGAACAGTGTTAATGTAAATTTACCCTAATTCACTCCACTCTTATACAGTGATGTGGTAGAAAAATGCTTCTAACCATCATTAAAAACTAGGCATATAAAACTATCTGCCTGTCCATGTACCCAGAGCAGTATGCTCTGATTTCTGTCATAATCTCCCCTGAATCCCCAGCAGCACACTTCAGCATTGTCATTCTTTCCTCTGTTATTTTCTAACAAGTATATCAAGTCTGGACTTCAGCAGTATAGTGTATTTGTATACTTCCGTACATAGTATATTTGAATCCTGAATGTAAATATGGGTGAATCAACTGGTTTTTCTTATACATGTGAAGAAAAATAGAAACCTTTAAATTAAACCGTATATAACAATAAATCAAGTAAGCTTGTATTGTTTTACTCAATGACTTCATGTAGATCATGCTAAAAATTCTGGGTTCGTTCTTATGTGAATTTGGTTTTCTGAATAATACTTATGTACTTGAATTGCTTTTATCCAGAGCTTTAACTCATATAGTTCTTGGTCCTTTTCAGAAGTCATTAAGAAACATATGAATCTGAAGTTTCCTTAGTTTCCATAACAGTACCAACCAAAAAACTCACACATTGCAAAGGGCACCAGCTTCTCTCCGTCTTTACCAAATGCAGAGAGAGTCCACCACTGTTCCCATATTTTTTTCAGCATCTCTGGGCTGATGTCATCATGTCTGATGGTAGCGAGGAATAGATTTTCTCTATCCCATAATGCAGCCTAGCATGGTAGAGTTGAGGATTTTAACACTGATGCTTCATCTGTGCTTGGGAATAATTTAGAAAAGGGATTTGCTTGATCTGTTTCCATGAAATGGAGTGCTTCAAGGATCGAATTCTTTTGGGGGGAACAGTGACACTGAGCACAGACACTGCAGCAGACTGCTTGCAGAAGGCAGATACATGGCAAAGGGATGTTATTGTGCACACCAGCTGAAAATGCATCTACTTGTGAGATGAAAAGAGGCCTCACGCCTTCTCTGTGTGCTTAGTCAGTAAAAGAATAGTTGATATTGTTGAAGTTATATAAAAATGTGAAATTACTGCAGGTCAAATGTCAAAGTTAATGCCTGTTTGCAAGGACACCAGAAAATCCATGTTTCAGTCTCGGGCTACACATGAATGTGTTGCCAAACTTGTAAATCACACTGCTGATGGTGTTTTGTCAGCTGTGGGTCCTGTAGAAACAGGATTACATCCTGGTCTCACTGAAGTTGGAGTTTGGGTCATTTACTTATAGGCTGAGCTGTAGCACCAGGATACCATGACTTACACAGGGTTTTGAGATAGCACAGAAGTAGTGTTCATGACAGAAATACAATTCTGTCCCACCCCTGCTCCTTATTCTGCTCTCCTGTGATGCAACCTTATATGATACCTACTTGTACATGTTCCTGCACTTCCTCTTGCAGGAATTTATTTTTTATTGTGCTTTAAGGGTGTCAAGCAAAGGGCTCTGAAAACTCTTTTCCTTTGGCTTAGCTGTGTTTTAGAAGAGTATAACTATATAAGCATGAACAGAATTTGTCCTAATTTGCAGATGATCAGGCCTAGTAGGTAAACTACACTGGAGTTACACTGCAGTCCAGTAAAGCCAGTGGAGTTGCATCAGTGTAGCTGGGAAATGAATGTTCATTTATCACTTCAGCCGTTGTTTTCATCTGCTGCTGCCTCTGAGCCATCAGCTCTTTCTGCCTGGGAATGTTTAAATCCTTTGTTTTCCTCAGCACCTAAACTGTATCCAATGGGCAACACATTTTCCCTCAGATATTTAATATTGATTAGGTAACTGAATTTAAACTTCAGAACTATGAAAGTTTGGAAACATCTGCAGACATTGAATAAAGTCTGTTTTCGCTTCCATAGTCTGCAAACAGCTGGAATCCTCAGCCTGAAAAGCCTTCTTTGTTTCCCAGGTTTCCATTACACATTTCTGTACCACACATGCAAACTATCCAGGCCTGTGAAGGAGGGACAATTCTTATTTTTGTAGAAGATGTTTGCTATTTTCCATTCTGCTCTTTTCAGACCTCTTCATGTCCAATAAATGCTGTTAAAAACATTCTTATTTTTCCCTCTGCAGCTATATTTTTAGTACAGATACTGGGCCAAAGTTTGGTTTTGCACCAAATTTAATCCTGTCACACAAAATTAGCTTCAGCAGGGTTTCTCTAGATTTGTATTGAGGCATTAACTTGTTCATCTCTACCACAGAAGCTGTAGAACAAATAGGATATGTATTAACCATGGTACCTGCTCATAATTTTATCAGTAGCACTGGTAAAGAGCTGTATATTCCTTTCTACCCCTCACCCTCCTATTTGTAAACATAAAGTATATTAAGTGAAGATTTATAGACCTTATTCTGCAATCTTTTATTGACCATAATTCTCATCTTGATATGTGACTTCACTGATGTTCCTCTAATTTTCCATTATTAGGCCTATCAAAAACTGGTCTTGCATGCTGGGCATGTTATTAGTGCATGAAATTCTTCTGTAATTAGTATATTACATACAAAACATTTGCTTTTGAGTATTTATCAATAGTCTCACCCTAAATCCTTGGAATAATAGCAGTGTCTGGTCAATGTCTGTCTGATTTTCACCAAGGAAACAGAATTCTTCTCAACATGTAGTACTTGGTTAAGGAATCACTGAGTATAGGTAAAAATGTCTATGAAACTGAGTGATCCCCACTTCCTAGAGATATATGACAATATTCCCAAACCTGGTACTAGAATCAAAAGATTGAATCACAATATGTAGATATCCTTTGTTCTCTCAATTCTACACCTGTATCAAAAAAAAAAAGAAAGGGACTGTAGAAGGTTGCTTAGTCTACCGTTTACCAAGGGCAGGAGGAGCTCTATTCTACTGTACTACACTACACTACACTACACTACACTACACTACACTACACTACACTGCATAACACTACTCTACTCTAGACAACACTACACTACACTATACCGTTCTGTACTATACCATACCATACTATACTATACCGTACCATACTATACTTTTAGTTATTCCTGACAAAAAAAAAATCCAGCTTGATACTGAAAATGTTCCAAAACTCTGTTTTCTGAAAACTCTGTTGCTTTCCCATGCCATGTATTACAGGGTGAAATAACTTGATGCTTTGAAAAGATAACCTGTGTTTTCTCTGAATCTCTGCCTTTTTTCCTGCCACAGTACACTGTGGGGAACAACATATACATCTCCTTTTTGTAACAACTTCTCGCTTTTTGGAGGTTATGCCTTCAAAACATTTTTTAAGAGACAGACAAAAAGATTGTGATAATCAAGGCATTTTGACTGAAATGCAGATCAATCTGGATTTAAAGAACTGCCTTTAGGAGACTGTAGTGAATGATTCTAGAAAAAGCCCGGAACAAATGTAAGGAGAGCATTTACCTGTGCCATGCTTTTAGTCAGCCTTCTCCACAATCTGAAAAAGTTACCAACTCTAGATTGACTAGAAGGAGAATTTTTTAAGGATAGACAAATCTGGATCACATGGGCAACAATGTGCAAAACTGGTACTGAAAACTGCCTCGAAATCACACGTCTGATTAAAAGAGTGGGAGATCAAAAGTAGTCCTACAACTAGGGATATTGATTAACTAAGATATGTCAATTTTTTTGGGATGACACCACCAGGAGCAAAATAAGAATAGCATTCACTTGTGGCAAAACGAGTTAAAAGGCAAGTTTTCTAAATCCTAAATCTGTTTCCACTGAGGGCCCAGGTTAAGGCCAAGGTTCTAAGGGATTTTTTTATCAGTGTGGAACTAATCTTTGCAGAAATATGCTTCCACTAAACCCTCACCTTTCAGTTTGTTTACGTGATCCCTTAATGGAATTGACTGCTTATCAACTAAATTCAAGCACAGATTTTAAAAGCAAAGCTGCTTCTTTACTGTCAAGTGGCTATGTTGTATGAACATCACATTTGCCCTGCCCTTTCAGGAGTATGAGATAACTCATTTCAAAGTGACATATTCAAAAAGACTCCTGTGTTAGCTGTTTACATAAATTTAATTTCCTAAAGCTTCCTCCTATTAATTCTAGGTATTCTCTCTCCTCTACCTTTTTACATTGACAGTATTTTTCTTGGTCATAAGCAGAAATGTGGCATCTCTGGATTTTATTTTATTCCAGTCAAGAAGAGCACAGGAGCTCCAATAAATTATAACTCTGAATAATACTAGTTATAAAAGAATGCCAAAGCTTCTTGGCGACCACATTTGTGAGCCAGAGAACCAGAAACTAATGTCTACTAAAAGATGTCAGATTCAGTTCTTGCTGCCAGCGTCTGGCAAGAAAAATCTGCTCAATAGATGGTTTACCTCATATGACCCAGTTGGCACTCAGAGCAAGAATGCCTAATCATCAGGCAGATAGTGCAGGTAAATTGTAAGGAAAGCATGTAGTACTTCCTATACATCCCATTTCTTGCATACTATTGTTCTCTGGATTTTAACACTAGCCATTTATCCATAGCAGTACTGTCAGAGGTTTATAGAAACCTCCGTCTGCTTAAAATAGTGAAATACTTGGGATTTGAATCATTGCTGGCAGTGGATGGTAGCCCAGTTGATTCAAGAGAGCTTCTGCTCTTCTTCACTGACACTGTATCTCTTTTACTTCATTTTCGTCAGAGAGTATAATTGTAAAGTGCCTGTATTTCTTTGAAAAGAGTAAACTTCTTTTCCCTCTGGCTTCCCCACTTACAAATGAGAACCCTTTTTAGAATCATAGAATTGTAGAATGGTTAGTGTTGGAAGAAGATAATCTAGTTCCAACCCCCCTGCCACAGGCAGGGAGGGACACCTTCCACTAGACCAGGTTGCTCAAAGCCCCCATTTTCCTGGTTTGCTATCTCCTGAAAGTGATTTAAACTCCACAGAGTCTTGAGGGGAGTTCTTTCTGTCTCTCCAAAGCCACAGGGACCTGGGCAAGAAAGTGGCTTAATCTGCTGCACTGGTTGAGACATGTATGTGTAACAATACTCCTCTAAGGGAAAAAGGCCAAGGAAGGATGCTAGTCCACCTTTTGTAAGTGCAAACAAGGCTGACCATTCTCATGATAGCCAGCCAATGCCTGAGTGACACTCTTGTGTTTTAATGGATGTCTGCAAAGATGATTTACTCTCTGCCTGGTAATTGTGCCCCCTACTTCCAGAGCCAATGCTGAATATTGCCAGAGGACCAGAGAGCAGGACCTGCCTGGGACTGACTGCTTCTAGTCATGGAAAACGTCAAGAGAAGAGGGAGCTGGAATGCATTTTCTTGCTCCATCACTGCTGCCATAGAAAGGGGTTGGACAGAGATGGCAGCTTAGACATGCTTAAGCCTCAAAGCCCACCGTAAGCTGCCAGTGTGCGTCTTTCATTGACTCACACTGGCACACCAAGCAGTAGGTCCATGGCTCCATTGTCACCTCCCAACACTTCGCTAACCTAGGCAACTGCCTGTGTGGCCTGTACCAGCACCAGCACCAGCACCAGCACCAGCTCTGAAGCTGAGCAATGAAAGCCATATATTGAATTGCACAGTGTTATTTTAAAGGTGAGAGCACATTATTTCTGTCAAATACATGAAGCATAGTTAGCCACATCTTAGCTCTTGTTCCAGAAAGTTGGGAGATTGTGTGCTAGATTTTGGTGGTTTATTGGAGCTATCATTGCTCAGCCCAGAAGCAGCCTTGAGTTGGTCCTTACCTGTACTACTGACTGTGATGGAACGGCATGAGAGTAAAACTGACTAGCAAGTTTATCTGATGAGTGGCTAATTGGCAGTAACAGGAGCTCATATCCCAGAACTGTGACACCAGTACCAAAGTGGTATCTCTGAGAATATGCCTTAGATGGCCCAATAAATTAGAGATGATATTTTTTAAATGTCATTTCCCTTGGGCTATATAGAAGCTATTCCCTGCACAATAATCTCAGCATGCACAAACTGTTAGAGCTTAGCAACTCCCCAGAAAGTCTGAAAACAAATTGAGTCCCATCTTCATTACTTACTCCTGAATGGATCTCCATCAGGCGTTGCATTACCTTCGCTAGTGAGGCCAATCAGATGTAGTTGGCTATTTTTAAAAAGCAGATACCAGAACATCTCTCTTGCCCTCCTTGACAAAAGAAGGAAAATGAAGTGCAAAAAAAAAATAATTCCTGGACCCTTGGTAAAGTAACAAAACAAGCAGGTAGAAATTTATGCCTACTTCAAAGCCCAAATAATGTGAATACCACCTGAATTCCCTGAACAGCATTTCATTAACATTACAAGGCAGCTCTACAACACCAAGAGATCAAATCAAAGCAAGAAAAACATCCCCAAAATGAAGCAGAACTCAAGTCTGAGCAGTTAACACTGACTGGCAAAATATTAATCAACATCAAGTTGCTCAGTGCTTGCACTGGTCAGCAGGGTACCATTCAGATCATTTCTGTATGATGCCCAAAATGTGCTCTGCTTTGGTATCAGCAGCTTCTGTGATCACCAGGGAGGCCAGTCCTCATTAGGGCTGTCCAGCACATTTAGTCCAGCTGGCTGGAAACATGCCATTTGTAAAACAACAAAAAAATGTTTTCAGTGCTGCTTGCAGTGTTCACGCCTGACAACATTGCTGACTGACTTTGCAACTCCCAGATAGCAGAGACACAATTTTCAGTTTATAAAATCTGATGAATAAGCTGTCCCCTGGGGTTTGGCAGGACTTACTGACTGCCTGAGATCTGCTGTAACTTTCTCCACTTGGCCTAAACTCTCTGATACAGGATGTCTGCAAGTTACACAACTAAAACCCATCTTTAACCACTCAAAGAAGCAGACTTGTTTTAGAGACTCTGAAAACTACAATTCCATCAGGAGCATATGGGAACACTTGCCATGAAAATCAGGCCATTGTCACAAATGAGTGCTCTAGGCACAGAGGTCTGGGAAAAAAAAGGCCAATAAACTGAACAGTATCATTTGTAAATGACCCGCCAGTGGCATTCAGTTGAAAGATAGGAGATAGCAGTTTGTAGTTCATTTATTAAAATTTGCATGTAACTATTTTTCCCGCCTGCTGTTTAACATTATGGAACAACAGCGAGAACTATTTTTTCTTAGCTTGGGTTCTATGCTTTGAGTGCACTTTTTATGAAGCATGAGTTTGGCTAATAGTTGCAATTTCATCTTAGCGGCCTCTTTGATGACATGCACTTTTGAAACAGATGCTTGTGCTGATGGAGTGACATGTTCCAGGGTTAAGTGGGCCCTCCCTGACATAGCTCTGACTGCTGCTGGGGTCACTAAACTACTTTAGTGGTTTTATTTTAGCTCAGTGAATGACAATCCTCCTGTAACTTTTCAAGGACTGGGAGGCACTCTAATAATATGGTAGGAAGTACTGTAATTTTACTCTTGTCTAGAATCCAGTCTGTTTATGCTTATGTATGTCTCACTTTTAAGCAAACTTGCTCCTAAGGAGTAAAAAGTGTAATTCAGAATTAGTAGTTGTCTGTCTCCAAGGCTGCAAGGAAAACTCACTATTTGCCCTCCAGGTATTTTTCTATTCCTCTTCAAGTCTGCCTTTTCAGGTTGCTTTGTATGAGAATAAGATGAAAGCATATCCATGTAAGTCTGAGGTACTTGTCATTGTCCTCTTTGTCACAGTGTACAAGTACTTCGTAGTTCCTAGAATAGCTACCCTTACTTCACTGCTGTAAAGCAGGTAACAGCTAGTACTCCTTTCACAGGTAGCACTCCCTACTGCTTATGAGGTGCTTTTTGGCAGTGGCTCTAGAGGAGCACTAAAAAAGTTTCCCCGTTTATCAAAGGAAACAAATAAAAGAGTACAGATCAAGTGCATAATGCCCGTTTTTACCTCTGATTGAGATTTAAATAGAGTTTAGGTGCCAAGTCCAGGTGTGGAATCTTTGTTAAGCGCTCACATCCTCTAGCATTTCCAAGAAAGTGTGTCCCAAGTGCTAAACCTGTTTCTGCATATGCTCAAGACAACTTCTGATTTGGCAAGGCTCATCCAACCCTAGATATGCTGTTGAGGAGTTTAATCTGATATCTCTGGCAGTGCCTATCCTAGCCTTCTGCTATGATCTATCATTTGTAAACTGGTTTTGGTAGGATTTATGTATTGCAGGTCAAGCCAAATTGTAGTGTTAATAATGCTACTGTAGAAGCATTAGCAGATCTGCCGGGTTTACTCCTGAGCAGTTCATCTAGTTTACCTGAAATTCTTGAAAGAACACGTATTTCTTCTACTCCTATTTGATGTCCAGACATCATTTTGGCTAAAGCAAAACATCTGGATCTCCTTAAGATGTTTTCAGTATCTTCTCACCAGACAGGCATTTCTTCCTGTAGGGCAAAAATACTACTGATTAATTTGTCCTTATGCAAGGCCACAAGTATTTCTTAGGAACCAGAAGCCATCCGTCTGCATCAGAGAAGACATAGGTAGAATACATTTTGAAGATAATGAGCATACAGTAGTAGAAATGGCAGGTTTTAAGATCTAGGAGCCATGAGGCTTTGTGTCAGTACTTCAGGAGATGGAAATGAGGGGTCAGAAAAGAAAAGGAGGCGTTATATTCCCTTTCCTGTAAAAAGCAAT
>JANEMJ010030898.1:0-16213 GCA_024361745.1 Cacatua alba
CATGCTTTCCAGGAGAATCTGCTCCAAGATTTTGCCAGGCACAGAGGTGAGACTGACTGGTCTGTAGTTCCCTGGGTTATCCATTTTCCCCTTCTTGAAAATGGGGGTTATATTTCCCTTTTTCCAGTTTTCTTTATCCGAAAACTCACTGTGACAAGTTTACTGGGTTGTCTTGATTTCGGCTGGGATAGAGTTAATTTTCTTCCTTGTAGCTGATATAGTGCTGGGTTTTGGCTTTAGTCTGAGAATAATGTTGATAACACACTGATGTTTTAGTGGTTGCTAAGTAATGCTTACTCTGGTCAAGGGCTTTTCAGTCTCTCATGCTCTGCCAGGGAGGAGGGGCACAAGAAGCTGGGAGGGAGCAGAGACAGGACACCTGACCCCAACTAGCCAAAGAGGTATTCCATACCACAGAACATATAGAAACTGAGGAGAGTTGGCCAGGAGGGGCCAATCACTGCTCGGAGGTGGGCTGGGTATTGGTCGGCGGGTGGTGAGCAATTTTATTGTTCATGACTGTTGCTTCTTGGGTTTTATTCCTCTCTCTCTCTTTCCTATTAATATTATTGCTATTACAATATTTTACTTTATTTCAATTATTAAACTGTTCTCATGTCAGCCCCTTCTGTTTTATCTTTTTTTCCCCATTCTTCTCCCCATCCCAGCAGAGGAGGGAGTGAGTGAGCAGCTGCACGGTACTTAGCTGCCAGCTGGGGTTAAACCACAACATGGGTACAGATCATTCACAAGCAATATTGGGATCATGGTGGCCCAACTAGCTTTCCAAAACAGAAAAAAGCAACTGAATATAATTTTATTTTAAAGAAATTCAGAGTCCTTCCACTGTTTCAGGAGCATCTTTGCCATCCCTAAAAACAAGTATCCTGGGGTGTAGAGTAAATTTTAGTTGCCCATCAGCCAGCCCTAGTTCCATTCCCAGAGAGTGATACTTGGAAAGCTCCTTTTCACAGGGCTCGGCTGGGAGCTAAGCAATCCTCAGCAGCACAGTCTCATAGGTCCTGCTTATTTCAGAGTTCAGATGGAGCTCAGGTTGGTAACTCAGCCTTTCATAGAGGTAAGTGTGGCCTGGAATAAAAAGAAGACTGCATAGTCAGGGTGATTCATTACTGCTCCAAAGATCCGGATTTCTGTCTGTGCCACTGTCAAAGAGTCTGTGTGACATTCAGTAGCGCAAAGGTAATTGTTAGTTGTGTATTTCTTATCTGCTGGCTGCCCGGTTTGGAGAAATTGATAACTGCAACAGAAATTAATGCAGTTTAAATACATGAAGCTACAAAATGCAAAACAATCTAGAAAGTTAGATTCTGTATCTCTTATGTTGGCTATGTTTATATGATAAATTCCTTGATTTTTATAGTCTCTATCCTTTGTATGTATAATCAGCCTAATTGACCACTCACAAATAACAATGGTGTTACCAATTTAAATTTATTAAATGTACTTCTATTATATTGATGAACCTTGTAGAAACGTTCATGAAGAAGCTAGTAATTCTGAAATCAGAGCAGCGGCTGAATACTGTGCAGCAACTGATCCTGCACATAAAAATAAGAGCTAAATGTGACTAGCTCTTCATTAATCAAGCATAGCCCTTCCTCTGCAGGAATGGCATATGATAATATGGAATAAAGAACTGTGTAATTATATATCTAAAGAATTATCATAATGATACACACAGTGGGATTAAATTATTGCTTTGCAGACAATCCATATTCTGGTATTCCCTTACTTGTGAATGTTTTTGACTTCATGATGACTTGATATTGTGTAATAAAATCTTGGTGGGAGGGAGTACTACATGATATGGTAAACCACATATATTAAATTAACTCCTTTATATATTTTCTTCTTCTAAAGAAAGGTTGTTGAATATTTACATTATCAAGACTTTTTTAGAAGTTCCCAATTGCTAGCATGACATTTTTTCTTCAGAGAGAGAGAAGGAGGAGAGGAGGGAAAGTTAGGGAAACAGGAACGAGGTTAAAGTAACCGTTTTACACTAACCTCTGCTGATCAGATTGTTCTCCTTTTTCTTTGGTTAATGATAAGCTTCTTCAGCTTTAATTTAGCCTTAAACTGTTTTTCAAAAGGAAACTTTTATTGAAAGATTTATTAGGAAAAATATTTTGACTTGAAAATACAGGATACCACGCGTCTTCTATAGAATCATAGAATGGTTGAGGTTGGAAAGGACTTTAAGATCATCTAGTTCCAACCCCCCTGCCATGGGCAGGAACACCTTCCACTAGACCAGATTGCTCAAGACCCTGTTCAAGCTGGCCTTGAACACTGCCAAGGGTAGAGCATTCACAACTTCTTTGGGAAACCTGTTTCAGTGCCTCTCCACCCTCACAGTAAAGAACTTTCTTATATCTAACCTGAACTTCTCCTGTTTAAGTTTAAACTTTATGAGGTTTACCTCACCTATAAAACTATGTATTATGAAAAAATATTATCTTGACACGTGTTCTTCAAAACAGGTCTTCTTTGAATTACTTAGGTTTACTTTATTTCTGAAATTAACTGCCTTGTGTTTAATAGGAGAATGAGGAGAAAGTTTAAGTTAAAAGCTGAAGAGAAAAGTCCCATTTAGTATGGCAACATTTCCCATGCAAGTTTGTGATGCAGCATCCTGTCACACGTAATACCTGTGTTCTTCTAGATGCTGATGTCTTACCTTAAGGACTTAAAATGCGTTTGAATGATTCTGCTACAATGTTAAGAAAGTAAATCTATCTGACAGGGGAAGTATGAGAATTATCCTTCTCCAGGCTATTATTTCAAAGGATAAATGGTTTCTAAATCTGCCAGGACTTCTGGGTTGGTCTGAGGAAGAAGGGTTGTATCTGTGCTTTGGTTTCAGGAGAGGAGGAGTCCTGGTACCTGGTGCAGCACTTTCAGTTCAGATCTTTAGACAATTAAGACAGAACCACATCTGTGGTATAGTTAGAAGCATGTAACCCTTGGTCCTTACTGAGCATCTATTTTGCTCATTAACCTTTTGCAGAAATCTAAAGCTGATCTCTGCTCTATTGCTGAGAGATCCTCCTTCCCTCTATTTTTCTGAGCAGCAAAGAAAGAGGAATAGCTTAATTACTGATCTTATTTCTAGGTAAGGTATGGGACAACAAAATGAACAGGCAGTATTTGCACACTTTTGTAGCCACTTCCAGTGGCCTTGGACCTGGTTATCTTGTTTTTCTTTTCTCATGGCAAAGGTGAGAAGATGGAGAAAGCAGTATGTTCAGCCTACTCCTCCTTGCAAGTTTTTCTTGTAAACCAATCATTCAAACATCCCAGCTCTATCCTGAAGGACTCACTTGAGGAAAACATGTTGGTTGCAAACCTGGCAAATAAAGTTCTCTGATTCCTTCTCTCTTACCTAGAAGAATTTGCCCAAAAGTGCACACAACAGAAGGAGGAGCGAATTAATGCTCACAGAAAATTTAGTTGCTAAGACAGTTAAGAGGGGTGACAGTAAGAAAGCTTTGTTCTGGAGAAACAAACAGAACCAGTCTGGACAGATAAGAGTTTAAACAGATGGATGAACCATGTGCAGATTCTGGCTAGCACTCTGGGATATCCCAGCTGTGCAAGCTGAGGGATAAGTTTGTACCAGCTCCTACCACTGTAGTGTTTCAGGTCCTGATTTGGCAAGTCTGTTTTTAGTGTGAGGGAGAACTGACAGTTTTATTTTAGCTGCTTTTTATGGAAGGAAAGAGATATTAGAAGAAATGAGAAAATAAAACATCACAACCCAAAAAAAGTAAAAGGTGTAGGAAGACAGGGAAAAGGCACCAGATATTTTAATTTGAGAGAAAAAAAGAGCAAAGAAGGTTATAATGCGTGACCAAATTGGAATCGAGAAAAGGTGATAAAAAGACTGTTCTAATGTTATCCAAAGCTCTTTAAATTTTTTTAAGTGACAGATCTTTGTATTAGTTGGGGGAAATTGTGATCTGCAAGGCAATATGGCTACCTCTGTTTAACCTCACTGTTTGTTTTAATATGATTTGTACAAAATAAAATGTCTG
This sequence comes from Cacatua alba, assembly GCA_024361745.1. Classification (NCBI taxonomy): domain Eukaryota; kingdom Metazoa; phylum Chordata; class Aves; order Psittaciformes; family Cacatuidae; genus Cacatua; species Cacatua alba. The sequence continues at coordinate 4,059 of JANEMJ010030898.1, forward strand.
AATCACTGATGATTTTTTTTTCTATTTCTAGGGTGACATTGCGTCACTTGAAAGTATTACTCAAATGTTCCTGTTTATCTTCTCTGACTTCAGAACAAAATCTTTGCTGTAAATCATACATTTCTATAGGAGTTATATCAGTTGCACTTAGAAAAATACATTTTTATCGGCGACACAGTGGTCAGGAATTGCAGAGTTGGTCACAAAATAGGTGAAGGGATGGAGCTGATTCCCTCCGTGTGTTCAAGCTTTTTTGTTCCTAGACTATGCTTGAGCAAAGGAAAAAAGAAGAAAATCAGTCTTTCTGCCATTTGGTAAATACTGTCTGGAGCAGAATATAAACCATGAACATCATTAACACCATGAGTGTTCTGAAAATGCTTGCCTATTTTTCATAAACATATAAATCAAATCACCCTCAGCTCTAAAACCTATTGAAAGAGTGGATCTTTCCCAGAGAGAAAATGGACAGATGCATGAAGAAGCAGAAGTAAGGGAATACTGTCTAAGAACTAGAGACTGGAAATATTTTCCCTATACTGTCAAATAACTGAGACTGATCCTGTGTATGTGAGGGTGCATATGTGCATTTATGTAGAGACTTTTTATGTAAAATTATGAAACGTCAATCCATGAAAATTTCTCGCAAATACTTAAGTCAGTCTGGAATGCAGTATTGCTTCTCTTGGTACACGACGGTGCTTTTACAATAAATGTAATAATTGGTAAACAAACCAAGCAAATCTTGTTCCTTTTTTTATGCATCTCTTGATTTAGCACCATATAATACAGTCATACATTCCTAGTTGAGTCATTTGTCCAGTGCAACAGCCATGTGATAGGTGTCCACTAGAAAAACTACACCCAAGAATGAACACCGAACACCAAGCTGGCTGTCCTAACTTCGGCTTCTCAGAGGACCCAAGGAATAATCCACTCGCATCGACTGCAGATGGCTGTTTTGAGATGAAGCCTAGGAATTGCAGGGGAGTGGTGGGCTTTTATTCATGCTGGTTCATTCATTTTATTCATGTAAGTGTTTGATTCAAAACTATCCACACCAGCTCATAAAGATTGAAAGGAATGAATTAACAGAAGAAAGAAACACTTGCATGCTTTTTTTTTTTTTTTTTTTCCTGCTTTGGAGGCAGTCTTGTGCAAGTTTAGAGTTGATTCTATTTTCAATGTCTTTTAAAAGTGCTTTGATTCCAACTGAGCGTTTTTCATAATGTCATTCTAAACAAAGTTATTATTTAGATGACTCTCTCATGGAAGAACAAAGTAGTTGAAATGGCTTGTAAATATATTATCAGGGCAAATATGTATTAACTTGCTGCCCTAGGTTATAAGCCTTCTTTTAAGGAAAGATAATATTTGTGTAGAGTGAATAGCTTTATTGAATTATAACTTATAATGCAGCATTACAGGCTGTCAATAAATGACATCATGTTTCTGTACTGATTATATTTGAGGAGAGTCACCATAATCACAGAAAAGCAGCTACTTAGAGTAGAAGATCTGGAAACTTCATCAAATCTGTTGTGTTTGGTTTATTTGTTCTGTTTTGTTTCCCCTCCCACCTCCCAGAATAAAGACTAGAAACAGAACTGCTTTTTACAAATACCATTTTGTTGTAGTAACTTGACTTACAGTAAAGCTAGATGTTTAAATATAAGAAGTATTTTACACTTTCAGATGCTAATCATTTGTCACTTTCTATTCTCTTGTGCATTAAAAAGATGAACACAAAGGCTCTTTGTTCATCATTTCTTCCCAAAGAACAAGTAGAATTTACCATTTCCTTTTAGTCCAGACTTTTCAGACTAACAGTCTTGATTGCTCGTTTACAATATTAACTTCATGAATTTCAGCTTTTGCACCCAAATTCTTGCCAGATAGAAATAAAAACACTGGAAGAGACACAAATTATTTTGGCCAAAACTCATGGTACTTTAAAAGTATAAACTTAAAATACATTTGTTCAGTGTGTGAATCTCTTCAGAAAACTCAGAGCTACAGGGGTGGGCAGAATTACCTAGTCATCCTGGGATACAATAATAAAGTTGATGACCTCATTCTAACTATTCCATATCACCTACACTTATTTAAAAGCAAGAAACAAACATTCCTGATGTATTTTGAGATCTGTTGAGAGATATTACCATTTGATTTCACAGGTTCTACAGAATATATATTAGATAAACAGGCCAACAGTATGACTTATCCACATATGGCACTTTTGACGGTATTGCAATGTTGTAGGGTTGGCAGATGGAGCAATTATATATTTTCTAGCTAGGAAGTAACCTTTAAAGTAAGACTGTAATGTAACATAGAATATGAAATAATTTAAGAAATTTCTGCATGAGTTCTCACTAGGAAATAACTTTCAGTATTATATCTGTTGAACTATTGGGATTAGTTTCCCCTAATTAATACATCTATACAGCAGCCTCTGACATTTAACTCCTACATATGGGAAGATATCTGAGTTGAGTTGTTTGATGAACTAAGTGGGTTTTCTAAAATTAGTATATTATATGGCTCCATTTTGCTGTTGAGGAATCAGAAAAAAAAATATTAAAGAAATTTCAGCAAAACCATTTTAGAAAAATCAATTTTTTAAAGATATTTCCTAAAAACTAATGTGAAGGTTTTTAGTTGGTTTTGGTTTTGGTTTTTAGTTGGGTTTTTTTTTTCATTCTCTTTGTATCCTTTCCAGTTTTTAAAGTGCATTCTCATAAACAGTAAAACCATATATTTTGAATAAGATATTCAGAACAGATTCAAGGTATGTTGAAACATCCACTCTGTTGATGGACTAATTTCTCCATATTCAAGCCTGTGACTTACAGAATGCTTTCATTAAGAATTTTGTTTACTGAGATGTTTTTCACAATACACTGGAGCTTTGCCTTTCTTTGAATGTACCTGAGCCTTCAACTTAATAATTTGCACTTCTCTCTTTAAAGACAAAGTCCAACCTGACAAAAACAAAGGAAAAAAAGCTACTGTGAATATGTTAATGTAAATTGATTTTTTTAATGTAACATTTTGCATTTTCATTTAACTTGTAGTTATCAGGAGATTGCAAATAAAGTATTCAGTGAATTTATACTTAAGATATGACTCATGGCTTAGTTGATCGTGACTTACGTCTATCTTTAGCTAACCTTTAATATATGCTACTATTCAAAATTTAGCTTATGCATGAATAAAATGTCCTTCTGACAGCATGCTTGACTCAAAAAATATGAAGATAAGAAGTTACATACTGACTCAGGCATTCATATTATTTTCCTTACCATTGTGTAAGGTGGACCTTTGGTAGCAAGATACTAGTAGTAAGGCTTCTTGAAAATCATGGTTAGCTTAACATGTGTACTGATAACCAATACAGCTATTCATCTGCATGAAAACAACAATAAGGTTTTAATAAGAACTTAGTATTGTATACCATACATAATAAATGTTTTTCGTGTTAAATTTAGTGATAAAATCATTAATAAAATAAGGAGGGGAATGAAAAAAAAAAAAAGGATAAAGGATTATCTTCATGTTTTATTAACCAACAAATGAGCTTCTGGATCTATGGAAGCTGTGTCCTACCATCTAAGTGGAATTTAGAAATGTCCTGGTAAAAACGTAGAATTCCTTCCACAGTGTATCAGGAAGAAACCAGGCCAACTCTCAACTTTAATGCTGACTCATAGCTTCTGATCACATTTATCTTGCATTAGTAGCTGTATATTTTTGCTCTCTCATTTAATCTGAAGGCATTCAAGTAGGAAAATGTTGGTCTTGATGATCTCAAGAGTTCCCTTTCAATCTAAAAAATTCTGTGATTCTGTGAAATAGTTTAGGAGAAGTCCCTGGCAGTGTTCAAGGCCAGGTTGGACAGAGCCTTGGTTGACATGGTTTAGTGTGAGGTGTCCCTGCCCATGGCAGGGGGATTGGGACTAGATGACTTAAGGTCCTTTCCAACTCTAACCATTCTATGATTCTATGATTCTATGATTATTCTGGTTATATGCCCCATAGCAGGAATTTCCTAGTCCCTGATATTCTAGTCATATTGCATTAGAAAAGGAGGAAAAGGAGGAAATGGAGAGAGAAAAGATAAAAAAGGAGAAAAATAATAAACTGGGGGCACCAGGAAAAAATGTAGGCAAGAAGGAGGCAAGAAGAAACCATGAAGAAACTCATAGCAAAGAGGCATTGAATTGTATTGACTGATGCTTAAACAAGAGATGTGAGAGTGGAAAAAAAAAAGCAGGGTGGGAACTGAGTGTTCTGGAAAACAGACCACAAACTCTTGAACACGTACTATTCAGGTCCCAGAATAGACTGGTAGAAACCCTTATGCTTCTAGCCCCTGCAGAGAGAAAACTAATTCTTATTGCTAACAGTGATTTGTTCTCTGCATGAAGAAACCCAGATGGCATTACCCCCTGTCTTCAAAATTAAGGGCGGGATAGAAAGCTGACAGCCATCCTCAGGGAAGAAAAGGCCACCTTCTCTCCCTGTGCTGATTCACGTAGCTAAGAAAAGCAAATATGAGAGAGAATAGGAGGGGTACTGGAAGCAGACACCATCACTGACATTATCTACATTCTCTTTCAGTATTTGTCAGCACCTCTTATTCACATACTTTGGAGTAAGAATTTAAAAAGCATATTTAAGAATAATAATTTCTGTGGTCTATCACTGCAAGTCTTCAGATTAAATGATAGAGTAAAAATATGCAACTACTAACGCAACATAAAGGTGATCAGAAGCTATGAGTCAACATTAAAGGTGAGAGTCAGCCTGGTTTCTTCCTTATACTATTCTGTAGGGAGATTAGTTTATGGGTGTATTAAATATTTTACAGCTGGAAGCTGTTCATGCTTGTTGGGGTTTGCAGCTCCTGGTAAACACTGCAAATGGTTCCCCATGATTTTGTTACTTTTAAATTACACTGTTCATTGTTAAGAAATTTACTTGTTGGATTACTGTTTATTTAAAAGAGAGATGGAAGAAAGCATAAATATGTAAATCCAGATCCTTCACTTTTCTTTGTATCATTGCTCACTGAATAAAAATTCTCTGCAATACTTTAATAACATTTCAGTTATCCTACTACATGTTTCCATGGGAGTGATAGAATTGCATCAGGTTAACTCACACAGCTTCTCTGTTATCAGGAGTTTCTGCAAGATACTTAACTTTTTAACTGCATCACTTCAGAAAATGGCAGAGTATCATGTAAATGGCATCTCTTAGGAAACCATAATTACAGAGTTGTTGAATTAAATTCAGATATGTTAAGCATCACATACATTTTCTTATGCTGATAAACTTTGAAAAAACACAGAATGGAGGAAGAAAGTAACAGGAAGAAAGAACTTATTCCCAACTCTTTCAGGTTTTTGATGCTTCCCTAATACAAGCAAGATTGAAGAAGCAGAAAATGTTCTTTAAAAGGTATCATATAAATAAAGAGCTCATCTGTTAAGTCAGAAAAACCCTTATTAATGTGGCAGCTCTATAGCCTGGGTGCATACATATGTCATATCATATGACAGGGCATTGTTTGCTGTACGGCATTCTGGGTTCAGACATATGTCATTTCATATAACCAAACACAGAGGGCTTGTTCAAACAATGCCTTCTGACAATAGGTATGTATTCAGGGAGATAGCTATTAACATAGTCCACAAATACTGCTGTATTTGTGTTTGCTGTCTACAAGGAGAGAACTTTTTGCCTCTAATATTTCCGTAGCTCCTTTGAAATATGTCATATTTTTACCTCTGGTTGTTGTGATGTGTTGTTAGGATGTGTTGGGATATGTTATGCCTTTAGAGAATTAGTAACTCACCAACTCAGAGCACTGGGTGGTAGAGAGTGGGTGTTAGAGCAGAACAAGCACTAGAACTGATTTTATTGTTTCCCATTTCAATTCAATGAGAACAAAAATCCAAACATTTTTCCCTTGACCCTCAGGCAATATTGACATTTAATTCTTGCTTATGTTTTATTGGATATGTGTATCCATCATATTTCTGTCTTCAATTATGTTGATATTACAGCCAGAATAAGCTGATGCAATGAGGTTTTTTTAACTTTGATTTTTTTCCTTAAGCTTCACATTCACACAGAGTAGCACATTGTTAACTTTGTTGATAACTGTTCTTTACTGTCAGTTTGCGTTTTCTTGTTGTGCTTTTTTTTCTCCACATACCACTACTGTTTTCCAAAATGGAGAAAAGGAATTTTTGGTTTTCTCTTATTGTGTTGAACAAGAAAAAAGTATACTATTTGGTGCAGAGCTCTTTTGCATAAGATATCTGTGAATCTTGTGCCGCTGCTTGTTTCTTATTTTAGCCACTGAGATCTTTCTTACTTTCTCTCATTTCCAGTTTTTTTTTTGTTGTATATTTTAAATTTTTTAAGCACAAACCTTTGCCCCTTATTTCTTTACCTGGAGGCTAAAGAAAAAGGTTATTTTCCTAGCTTTATGGAAAGCTATTATGAACTGCTACACAGCTATGTGTAAATTGTTTCTTCTGCCCCAAAACTCATATAGTACAGTTAGGATAAATAAGACATATTTAAAGAGATATTTAGATTGAAGAAGTAGCACATATTTTAATATATTTTCTATTCTTCAAAATAGCATTTGAGATTACTATTAATAAAAGAGATTTAAATAGAAATTTAATTTCTCTTACTTTATTCTCCTTTTGCAGTCAATATTTTATCTACAGAGAAATGCACCATTTTCCTTATAAAGTTAGTAAATTAATCATTTTTTCTTCTTTGTTTTTAAACAAAAGCAGCAGAAAACTACTAAACATATGAAAAAAAGGGAGGAATCTGTGGTACATAGGTGTTGTTACTCCTAACCTTAAAGAGTAACAGTGCTGTTTGAGCTACTGTACCTAAAACTGAAACTAAGAAGCAGCATAACATAAAAAGTTTGGTGAATAAGATAGTAATATGTGGGGAATTACATTACAAGTCTGTGGGAAATAGAAAAATAAAATCTGAATTAAAACTGTTCCATATCCCATTCTAAATTAGACATGAAACTTTAATTTCTGTATCATTAGCCTAAAAATGACAAATTCAATGAAAATTATTCTTTCTTTTATACTAATGTTCATTTGTTGTTTATGAACCTTCATTGGTATTTAAACAACTGACAAGAATGTTGTTGTATAGGAACATAAAAGGTTAAATGTGTGAATTTCTTTATCCAGGCAAAGATAGTTAAAAATAAAGGATTTTTTTTTTTTCAGTTCCAACATTTTTAACATTTTACTTGACTTGTATCCTAGTGAAGCAACTATTCAGGTGTACATATACTGCTATTTAAATAATAAAATATTTTTGTATTAATATGTAGGAATAATATAATACTGAAAAAACCCCGAAACTTTCCATGTACATTGAGAAACTGGTAATGACATTAACAAATTAATTGTTTCAGAAATTCTTTTTAGTGATGAAATGAAATTATTAAATCCAATACAATATTAAACATGATATTTTTTGGATTTAAGATTATGTGCTCACAGAGGATTATAATTACAGGAGCTCTCACATTTATAGGAGTTTATGAGGCTCAGTGCAGACAATTTTTTCTATAAGTGCAATGCTCAGATTTAAATTTAAACTTTAGCTATGTAGTACATATACATTTTAAAGCTTTCTCAGTAAGAAAATTAGGTATACATGTACTAGAAAGAACTGGTTTTCTTTATATAAGTCAGGATTGTAATTTTCCTGTTGACATCACTTCCCTGGAATTACTTTATGGAATTCTTCATGGAGCTAAATGTCTTCATTGCATTCTTGTAATTACAACTTGACAAGATAGAAAAGAAAAAAAAAATCTTCCCTGTTTATCAATTATAAATGTATCTGAATTGTGCTCACTTTTGTTCTCCTGTTTTTGGTTTTTTTCGTTAACTTGGTTATTTATTTTTTCCTTTCAAAATATCTTATTTTTTTGTTGAACATGACTTCTCTTCATGCAGAGAATAACTTCTTCAGGCCGTTTAAAAATACAGCCTCAAAACACAATTATTAAAAGGATTTTATCTTACAAATGCATTGTCAGAAGGTGCATCAAATATGGTAATTTTAATAATTTTGCATGTTTTTTTAATCTGGTACTGGTTTTGGGGAAATGAAGGGGAAAAGGGAATATATTCTGAGTAACAATAGATAAACTGTTTAATGTAACTGGTGTAAAATTTTGCGTTTATTCTATTGTTCTACAAAGGTTCGAATCACGTAACATCGACCCCACCTTACAAGATAATTTTTAGAGGAAGACAGTATAAGATACACATTAATAAGAAATTTGGGGAAGGACAATAGAATACAGAAATGACTGTTTACACGTAGATGGACTTCCAATACTTTGATATCCAAATTTACATGGGGAAAAAAAAAATATTGAAATGCTAAGCTTCAGAAATACAATTTTTTTTCACAATTAATTACACAATTTCCACAATTTCCTTACCACCAATGAAAACCAAATAGATTTAATCTCATGTTAGTGGTTTGGTTTTGGTTTTGGTTTATTTTTCCACTGTTTCTATCTCAGATTCTATTATTGTCAGCTATATTCTTTACCTATTTAGAAAGTTCCTCTTACTTCCTCTTTCTGTCGCCATGTCTTCAGAAATTAGAAAGATACTTGTGGGCACATGAGAAAATTCTATTCAGGTGTATATTTACGTGTTTGTTTTTGTCAAGAACAGTGTAAGTAAGTGATTTATTTTAATCATTAAAAAAGATTTGTTTTCAGGAGGGCATATCTGCTGCGATCAGGAAAAGCTATGTAAACAAACTGGTGAGAACTCAAAAAGAACAATAAAATTATACAGTAGTGGGGTTTCTGAAACGGAAGCAATACTATTAAAGAACATTACAGAGATGTATGATAATAAATGAAGGCTATAACTCCACAAATATTTCCTGTGCAATCTTATTATTATTTTCATAACTATAAAATGAAAAATCAGTAAACCACTTTTTTTTTAATGATGTGGCATGGTGACTTTAAGTAAGATATTTATTCAAGGAAACTTTGGCCTTTAGGTATACAGGAAAATCAAGAATCCATTTGTCAACTATAACATGTAGATGCTGGACTTGCCAGTAGCTCTGACTTAAATTATGCTGACAGGTTTAAAATTTTCTGTAAATTTGTGTTTTTAAACACCTGCTCTATCAAGCAAACTTTGAAAATGACAGTTCAGAAATATGCAAGGGGGCAGATGTACAACATAATTACCTGTGATTAACCTGAGGTACTGCTAAATTTAACCTTCACTTCACAGGAATACAAGTTAAGTAAACAGCTTTTGTCTACAGATGAGCTAGAATTAAAGCACTTCCTACCTTCTGCTCTGCTGCCTGCAGGTGTTTCCAAAAGGAGCTGGTACATAAATAACAGTGTTATCATGTCTGTGACAATGAAAACAAGAATGAGGTACGATCCTCACCATGAGGTTGAACTAGTGTCATCTAGACTTTTTAGCTATGTGTGGTTGATTTCTAAAATTTGCCTCATATTATAAACAGACATGACCTGCAGTTTTTGATTCTCAGAGAAAGTCTGATTTGGATTCGTATTACTGCAGAGTGTTTTGTGGTGTCAATTCATACTCTTAAACCTAATAAATAACTCTTTCAACACTCTAATGGAACGCTTAGATGCTGGAGAAGCAGAAGAGGAGAAAGACAATATTCCCACAAGAACAAGTAAGTATAAACTAGTCACAAATAAGTAAGCAATATAAAATAATATTCTGCAAAAAATATCAGAATTGTTTTAAAATTTATTAGAGGAGTTACATTATATGGATGCTTATGAGATCAAAAAGAAAAATTATGTAGTTTGCAGAAACAGCTAACTGCAGGAATATAACTGCTGTTAAGAAAAAGCCAGTCAGTGTCATTGAAAACTTGTATTATCCCAACTGCTAGATATCCCAATGAATTCTTCCAGAACTTGTTGGTTAGGAAAGCTGAATCACTGAAACACTATCAATATAGACACTATGAAATAGCATTGTAGGTCCTTTTATTCGAGAACATCTTTTCCACTTCCAAATTTAGATCATCCCAAATTCAGGTATTTCTTTTTAGTATAACCCTTTCAGACACCTGACTTTTACCATTTTTTTGGGGCAGGCTGACTAACTTTGGGTACTTAGAGGATTCAGCTTCACCTGTGAAATGAAATGGTGTGTAGATGTAGTGAAAATCGTGCTAAGCACGAAATAGTAACTGCCACCCTAAACCTTCGTAGCCTTAGTTCAGCTTTGCAAGGCTTTGCAGCTGACAGGACAATGACAGTTCATGTCCTCTGATGATCATGCATTCTCCTTTCTTCCAGATTGTTGCAGAGTCATTAAACAATATCTGCTCCAGTGGCACTAGGACTGCCACTGTCTCAAGGTGACACCTATTCAGATTTTGAGCTGCTGATCACTACTATTTGAACTTCATGGTCCAACCACTTTTTCACTAACCTTGTAGTCCACCATTCAGTCCACATTTCCACAAATTTCCTCCAAGTTAGTTCAATTGCAACACTGAAAAAAGGAATGACAATAACAGAATTCAGGTGTCATGCTTTTAAGTTGTTAATATTCTTACAACTTCTTTTTTTTGGACACTTCTGGAAAGACTTCACTGTGCCACTGTGTGAGATTAATGTCAGGTTTTTTATCAAACATATAACTAATGTTTAAAAACTTGTTCAGATTATGCTTTTAATGGACATTTTTACACCATATGAATAAATATTTACCCATCTTTCCCTTGTGATATCATTGTTACATCATTTTGGTTTTTTAGTGAACAGCAAAAGAACAGAATGCTTGAGGGAGAAAAGAATAACTTTGAGGAAAAAAAATTGATCTGTTTTGTTAGTGTCTCTTGAAATTGTTTGCACATTGAATATAATTGCTATTAATCACTCATGTTTTCAGCTAAATCTTGTATCAAGCTGGTAAAGGCTTTTATACTTTGATCTTCATCAAAACCCTGTAAAGGATGACAAAACATCAGGTAGACGTTTTGCTGTTTCAGAGCAACCTTTTGCTGCTGCTCTGAAAAGTCCACTTGTGTGCATAAGGAAGGGGAAAGGGAGAATGAGAAGTATTTATTTGTGGCCTCATTTTGATAACATTCTAATATTTCTTAATTTTTTAAAATATTTCTTAGAACAGTTTGCATCGTGAGTAGATACACAATTGTATTGATGCCATAGAACTTTTTGAATTTTGTTTTTAAAATAGCCTGGATTTCATTATTTAACAATGTGGAATAAATATGGAGGTTTTAGTGAGGTTTAAGTTTACTCTGCAGCCATGTTTGTCCTACAGAAACATTCTTTAGTAGTTAAGAGATTTCAGAGGAAAGCATAATATAGGAGTAGTGGAGGTGAATATAAAATGGGATAAAATTTATCACTAAAGGGAAAGTTTATGTTAGAAGAAATTAACAGGGTAATCTGCTTTCTAAGAAAATAAAATCAGGATAGCTCTTGATATGGTGCTACAGAAGAAGTTATTATTTTAAAAGAGGAAAAGGATGAATAAGAGCAAACTGTCAGCTAAGTAAGGAGATGGCAACAAGTATTACTGAAAGTAGAAAAATCCTGGAGAGAGGTTACAAAAATAACCTATTACAAGAGTAACAGAAAGGAAAGCAGTGTAAAAAAAAAAAAAAAAATCAAGATCATGTGTTTAGGGCCTCAACCAAAAAAATCGGTTATACACTTGGGAAAGAAACTAGATGGATAAATTATTGGAAAATTACAAAATAACAATTTGAGTCAGATGTGAAAAAGGCAATGCATCAGTATGAGTATCTCTAATTGAAAGAGTTAGTATCAGTGACTGTACAAAAGCCTAATGAAATACCACCTGGAGTATTTAACATAATTCTGGTTACTCATTTTTAGGAAGCAGGCAAGGAGCTATTCAGATATAAAAATGTAGAAAGGAACATATAAAGCTCAAATGGAGAAAAGCCAAAGAGCAATATGGGGCAGTGGGAGGGGAAAATCTGTGAATAAATTTAGGATAAGAATTGCTGTAATAATAATCAATGAGGGAGGTATAGCCACACCCCCAACC
>JANEMJ010030904.1:7472-19734 GCA_024361745.1 Cacatua alba
GAATTAGAGATTAAAAGTGATTGTTGCCATTTAACAACCTGAATTGCATTTAAAATAGGTAAAATCTTTATGAAATTTAGGCCACTTTACAGATTCACTAAAACAATTTCAAACCTATTTAAAGCAATCTTGGAACATAACATTACCCCATTGTTCATTTTCATGAAGTGCAGAATAGTGTTATGGTTTATAGCAAACCATTATAGATAACAGGACACAATTGTACTGCACATTGTCATTACTGGAAACATCACATTTTGCAGGGCAGTTGCTCAGAATAACATGTATCAGCTTACCCAAAACAACAGGACAGTAGCAATCTCTTTTTGCTATTTTTCCTTCCTGGTTTTAGCCTCACAATTTGTTATCAAGACACTTTTCAGCTGTTTACTTCCGAGCTGCTCATTCTTACAATATATGACATTACAAATAATTCAACTTCCCATTGCATTATTACATCAGTGTGCAATAGAGAAGCGACACATGGCACAGTGTAGTGTTATTAAATCACAGTGCTATCTCCACAGCTGCCACAGCCAGATAAGCAGACATAACTTATTTCTACCCCCATTCTTTCATTTACCCTCACATCTCCCTTCTCTTTTTACCTCACTTTGCTGTGTTCTCTTTCCAACATAAACAATAAGTAACTCCAGAAGAACATGTTATTCCTTATGAGTTACATTAGTCTAAAGTGAATTTAATGGCAAACCCCTTGTTGACTTTAGACATGCCAAGACTACTCTGTTTGTCCCACAGACATGCTCATTGAATGTTACATCACTAGAATTTCCAGTGTCCTCAAACATCTCAAAATGAGTTTGCATTCTTGCAATAACATCTTACCATCAGATCATATCATCAGTTGGACTTAACTTAAATATAAACCAATTCCAAACTTTAGCTACCAGCTGGAAAACATGTTTATACAAGAGGAGAAAGATTACCAACTAGTTTTAAACACTTTTGTGGGTTCTTTTGAGGTATGCCTATGTGATAGACACACCCAAGATTGCTCTGATAATCAAGTTTAAGAACCAGAAGCACTACAGTAACATTAGCCCATAGGCCAACTGATTAGCCTCCTGAAAGTGGAATATATTAATTTGAGGAGAGCTGTGAACTGGATTACTTACTGGATCAGCTACAGCATTTCTATTTGATTGTTGATGAAAACATTTTGTTTTCATCTGATGTCTGCTACTTTGTGAAAACATTTTAGTTTTCATTGGGTTCTTATGGACAGTAATTTCCATTACTTTGGTGGATTGATCTTGGCTGGACACCAGGTGCTCACGAAGCTACTTTATTACTCTTAACCTCAGCAGGACAGGGGGCAGAAAAAGAAAGATTTTTATTCTCTACTTCCCACCAGTAAGGTGATATCTGGCCACTTCCCAGGGCTTCAGTACACATTGCTGTTTTTCCTGAACACAGACACAAATAACAAATGGCACCTGCCTGCTCCCTCCCACTGCTCTTCACTTAGCTTTATCTTGCTGAGCAGACTTCAGTGGTGTGGAATATCCCTTCAGTCAGTTTGGGTGAGCTGTCCTGGCTATGTCCCCTAACAAGATCTTGCCCACCCCTAGCCTATTAGTGATGGGGATTGTCAGAGAGACAGCCGTGATGCTGTACAAGCACTGCTCAGTAGTGGTCAAGCACTGGTGTGTTATGAACAGCTTTATAGCCACTAATGGCTTTTTTGCCTTTAAGCACCTAAAAATGGAGAAAAGGGTTGTTAAAAAATTCATAGATGTTCTAACACCAAGTTGAGGCAGACCAATATGGGAACAGACAGTGGAGGGAAGCTTGATGGGTTTTTTGTTTTGTTTTTTCTGGTGGGGAGTCGGGGATTGGTTTGTTTTGGTTTAGGGTTCATAGTTTTTTCTTTTTTGGTGGTGGTTGGGTTTTTTTTTGTTGGGTTTTTTTTTTTTCTTGGTTGGTGTTGGGTTTTTTTTTTGTTGTCACCAGCCCTTAAAAGACTGCTTCTTACACAAAATCACAACCTGCAATTTTCAGGTATCAGTGCAAAACTTATCACAAAATGAAGCCCTCTGAAGAAAGGAGACTGACGAACTGCAGTACAAGTGCTAGGTCACAAAAACTTGACCAGTTCTGACACACAGGAATTTATTTTTTTCCCCCCCCTTTTTCCTAATCCTTTGCACCAGCAGGATCTTTTGGGCTAAAGGGCTTGAATTCAGTACTTTTGTAAAGGTCAAAAAGGACCATTTCTAAAATCTGTCCAACTTTCTTCTTTGCTTCTTTAGAACTGTGCACAAGAGAGCAGCTGTACGGGCTCAAGTTTCCATTTAACATATATTTGACATTTTGCTCCTCTGGTGATGGAACGAAGGGCAGTCAGTCAGTTAACTTTGCTGGAGCTCACAAAGGAAGAGATGTCAATAGAGCTTAGACCATTTCTTTAGAGCCAACGTGAGTCTTCAGAATGCCTGGGAGGAAGCCATGAAGTATTTTGTCATTTAATTTTTATTTTATTTTTAAATCCTCCAGTGTTCCCTGAAGGATCTAGTGTTCATAATGCTGTATTTCAATTTATTTGATAAAGCTAACTCTCAGTGCTACCAGATATTATTTTAAAAGATGCCTTAAAATATTAAATAGCATCTTGGGTCTGCAAAAGGAAAAAAATTATCTCCTAATCATAGCACCACTGAATCACAGAAATTAGAGATGGAAAGGAACATCCACTCTATCCCCATGCCAGTGATGGATTGCCCTCTAGAGTACCCTTTCTACCACTTTTTCACATCTAATTTTAAACTGTCTTAAGTGATGGGTCTTTCACCGCTTCTTATTCTTTTTTCTCTTCTGCATTCCAAATTTAGTGTTATGAGACTTTATCACAAGCATTCAGCCCACATTTTATTGATAAGGCATTCAGCCCACATTTTATTTTTCTTAATTTCAACCCATTATTCTCAGTTATACTCCTCTGTTCCCCTCCATAGTAATTCTTCACCATCATTAGTCTTTACTGAGCAAGTATTTCAAGATAGTTATCATGTCCTCTGCTCTATTTGCATATCCAGTCTAAATATATTGCACTCCTAATATTGCCTTATAAATCAGATCCCTCTAGCCACTTAATCTTTCTGGTTGTTCTTCTATAACTTGCCTGTGAACTGTGCACATCCCTTAGGTGGCAACAGGCAAGGGCATGAATTTTGCCTTCAGGCTATGCTTAGCCTAAAGCCACCAAAGCAAGCCTTGGTGTTACCGTGCCAGCCCCCAAGAAAAAAAAAAAAGCAAGCCTTTTGTGAATGAAATGTTAGCATGTTTTTAATGAAAACCAAGCTTAGATCTGTTGGTAGCAGTATACTTCCTCAAGTATGCTTTTCTTTATACATATAATTTATTATAATCTGGATTCGTTGTTTTTTCGAATGGGAAAAAAGTCCTATTAAATTGATTTAAAACATTCATATACATAATCAGATTTTAATCTAAAAAAATAATCTTGCCTATAAATGATCATAGGAGCTGGCTTTGGGAAAACAGGGGGTTGCACAGTCAGCAAGACTACTAGGGTAAGAAAAACAACCAACCTTAACTGAAAGAAATTAAAAGTTAAGTCAGTGCACCAAAGCATAAACTCCATAGCCTCAGGAAATGTTTTTTCTTTGGAGTGGCAAAATGCAGTACTTTCACATAGCTCTGAACTTTGGAATCAGACTCAATTGAGATTAATAGTATCAAAGGGGTATTGGGTATTGTGTTTAAAAAAAAGTTATAATAATCTTAGAAGCACTTGCTGGCTAATTTCACTAGTCAACTTGGACATCTCCATCTGTACCTGATTATGCCTTTTTTCACCCTCAGTAATACAGGTAGCACACACCCTTCCATGCAGCCTTTCCAAAATAAAACCAGTACAATACACTATTTTTTCTGTAGTGTCAATTAACTCAGCACCAGTTATCACAGAAGACCCTTGCTCCTAAGACCATAGAGGAGAGATTCCCGGTTTTCCCAACTTCAGCTTCTTCCTCCTAACCTCATGACACCTTCCTCCTTCTTCCTCTACACTGATTCAGATCTTTAGGGCTAAGCTCCAGATAAAAACAGGTTGGCCCCTTTTCTTGCAAGATTTTTAAACCAGATTGTGGGCCACTATGTTCTATCAGTGGAAAAAACAGCTGAACTGACAGCTTAAAGCTCAGACAAGTATTTCTTTACTTCACATTTGTTTGGGTTTTTTTGTTTTTCTTTTTTTTCCCCGCAAAACATTGTTCCTACTTTATATATGCAAGCATTAGGACTACTTGCCTGACAAGAACATGTTGAAGTGAATTTCAATATTGTCAGGTTTGATTGTTACATTTTTACACACAAAACCCACACAGATTACTCCCTCTAAGTATTGTTCACATCACTGTGTGAATTTAAAAATTACTAACAGCACTTCAGGGTGTTAGACAGCCTTCTCCCTTAACTCTCTTAAAAAAACAAAACAAAAAAAACAAACAAAAAAAAAAACCCCACAAAAAACCCACAAAAAAACCCCAAAATCACTTTACAAAATCCAGATATCTCTCTCAACAATTTAATGTCTTTGGTGCCTAAACAATAGTGATTGATTTTGTTTGGGCTAGCAAACAAAAATTATCCCATAATCACTTTATCCTGCCAACCACACTTCCATTGGCTTGTTTGCATTTTAAGAAGAAAATGCAGTGATTATAATGAAAAATGGGAAGGGCTGGAAGCAAATAAAAGATTCTATTCTATGATTTCCGTGCTGCTGAAAATGCATCTACTTTAATTGTCTACAGAGACTAGGCTTGGGTTTTCTGCAAAAACAAAATGAATTTAAAAATAAAATGACACTTTTTTCTCCCTTTGAACTAGACTTGCAACTATCCAGGACTTTATTTCCTCGTTTCTCCTGCTCTGTGACAAAAGAACATGAAGATGACAGTTTTTTTCCTCTTTGTTGTCTTTTCTTTAGCTATAAAACTATTTGAAAAGATGAAAATTGGACCGTAGAATTCAAACTTCCACACTCTTAAGAAGCTTGATTGAGATAATATGATCAAGAATAAGAAGGATCAGGCTAGGGCAGGGTACACTGATGGCCATAGAAGTCTACAGATTTCTTTGGTGGCAGGTGTGCTTTGTCAACAGGCTCAGGAATCTAAAGACCTCGTCAGAGACTGTTGTCTTCTTCTATACCATAGAGCATATTCATCCCTTTGGACCACAGAGGACATTTTCTAAATAAACTCTTACTTAATGCAAATGTCCCAATTCACTTCAACAGCACTGATGACTTTTACTCTCCTCATACTACAGCTTCCAACATCTGAATTACATAGCTTTAGTCTGTGATAATGGATTAGGAAGTCATTTGTAGCCCGTGGTACTACAGTAGGTGCTTTTGGCTACCACCAACTGATGTGAATGATGGACGTTTTCAGGCTAACATTCTTGGGAGGAAAAGAGAATCCTTGGTCAGTCCTAGTCAGGATTTTCCCTCGGAAAACTCATCAGGGCATCTTACTTTTACCTCACCTTGAGGAATACATCCCTCTTCAAAATACATATACAAGAAATGCACTAGTGAAGGTATGGGAAATGGCACGGGGGGAGTGGGAGGAAGAAAGTGTGCACAATTTCTGGTCAAGGTTAAAAATTGTCAGAAAGAAAATATGGAAGGAAGGAAAAAGAAACCCACGAAAACAGAGAGAGGGACAAGGAAAAAGGAAAAAGACAGAAAATAGTAAGCAGCAGCTGTTACATGTCACTATTGTCCTTCAAAGAATAAACTAGATTGAAAGAAAATGATAAAAGTTCAACAAGTCTAGAAGAAAGTGGAGAGGAAAAAAAAAAACCTAAAATGCGTAGCAAAGATAAAGGCCACAGAAGGCTACCAAATGCACAGGTTGTTCCTGTATGAGTTAATAGCCTAAATGTCAACATTTGAAACTTGCTTTTGGGTGACAGAATAACCGACAAGGGATACTGAGGTGTCTGTGGAAGGAGGATAACCTGTCTTGAAACCATGTATGACAACATTCTCAAAGTGTTGAGCTGAAAACAGTTTCCTCCCTTTTTTAATTCCAAAATTATTCTCAGAGTTGCACACAACTTCACAGATAAGTTGTTCCTTGAAAAATATTTTTCAGGAAAATTACTAGGGATAGAAAAAGTGCTTGTGCTCACATAATCTCTGAGTCCCCCTGTGTGAGTGCCTGCAAGCAGGCTCTGCAGGTGTGTTGGGTATCAGTGGAGAAATAATTATTGGAAAACAGCAGGCTAAAGAGGAAAAAATAAAGTTTCCATTGAGAGACAACAAATAAAAGATTCCCATAGATCTATGTGCTTCAGAGAATATCAGTCCTGCTGAACCCATGATGACTGAAACTCAGAAGACCAAATCATGACCAAATCTGGACAAGACCATCAGCATGCACTAAGAACAGGCTGCACAAAGTCCAGGACAAAGTGACATCTGCTGTGTGCACAGACTACAGAAATATATGCAGGGCAAGGCAAAGGATATCTATAAAAACAGCCAGGTAGCTGCAAGCTGTTGCTACATCCTGGCTGAACATGTCAGAAAATATGTTGTGGAAAATGGCTTTCTGCCTTTAGTAACAGCTTTATTGCATTAACAGTAGCTTAATAAAAGGTTTTCTAATAACACTG
The DNA here is from genome assembly GCA_024361745.1 of Cacatua alba. Classification (NCBI taxonomy): domain Eukaryota; kingdom Metazoa; phylum Chordata; class Aves; order Psittaciformes; family Cacatuidae; genus Cacatua; species Cacatua alba. The sequence goes on from JANEMJ010030904.1 coordinate 14,148, forward strand.
CTGCTGATCTACAGCTCCCAGAAAATCTATTAAAGAGATTTCTACCACTTATATGAAAGTTCAGCTATAATCATACTAGATTTTGATACCCTCATGGTTCTCCAATTTCTTGTCAGCAAGATAACCCACACAGCATTTCTGAAACAACAGAAGGGATATGCTTGCACTCACTGCTAGTAATATATCATCTTTAAGAAATTTTGTTCAAAGGCAGAGGTAGCCATTTACAAGGAGTTATTGGATCTCAGCTCTCAAAGACCTCATAAGTTGGAAGGAAGTAAAACTTTAAGTGCAATAAATCTATCTTTAATGTCAATACAAAACTCACTGCTGTGGTCAACAGCATTTCAGAGGAGTTTTAGGAAGTTCAGAAGCAAAATACTCTGGAAGTTCCATCAGATATAGCTGCTATGTTGAGTCAGCAGTTTTGAAATGTTCTGTTCAGGGAAAATAGCAAACAGCTATAGACTGTCAGATTCTTCTGAGCCATTCAGCTGCTGCTTCAGCCAGCCCATTTCAAACAGAGTGCCCTGCTCTCTCCTTGTCCCACCCCAAGTTAAGCACTAGACTCCAGGATAGCCAAAGTGCAAACACACACTCCCTGCACACTTCCTTCAACCGTTATAATTTTCAGCTTCTTAAAGTCAGCTATTAAGGAAGAACAAATAACCAGTGTTGAGGAGGGATAATTGTACAGCTGCCACACAAATCTAACACCTCATTGTAATAAGTCACCTACAAAAAAAACCAAAAACACAAAAAAAACAAACAAAAAAAAACCCAGGAATTTTTTTTAATTTTTTTTTTTTTTAAGGTTCTTTGGCTTTTCACTCAGATTTACCCCAGAAACTACACAGGTCCATCTTACCGTCCAACTACAAGTACTGTACTTTTGCTATTATGAGCATTTAGAAACAAGTAGCTTCACTGTAATATATTCTTAAGTGTTGAGAAGTCTCACTTGCATCTCTCCTTCTTTAGGTATGCAGAAAGGCCTTGCAGATAACACACAAGTTTCAAGAAGGAACATCAGAAGGAACAGAAATAGCTTCAGTGATGATGCTTTAATCAGTCCTCTGCCTCTAGATCTATGAAACACTGAAGTCACATGTCAGCACTCAAATCAGATTCCTCCTACCTAATGAACTCCAAGTAAGCTTTAGAATCCTGATAGTGTACCATCAGTTTTCTTTTAAAGCTAGGATAAAAAGTAGACAGTGCAATGAATCTTTTATTAAAATGAAAAAAGTTTCAGAAGAAATTCATCAAAACATTTTGTTTTGTTGTCCCTTTACACAAACATTTTAACATTCCTTCAAATTAAATTATTTGTATTAGATTATCAAAATAAAACAAAGTAAAAGTTGATCCAAAACTCATTGTATTTTCATATGGTATTTGCTGAGTATGATGTGTTTGGCAATTTTTAGGCATATTTCCTGTACAGTCACAGGCATAATCACCTTACAATCATTGTACTCCAAGCAGTAACAGCCTAAGAAAACGGAAGCTCTGAGCTCCAGAAAATACCTCCAGGAGACAAGATAGCATTATTAAATGCAACTCATCTTGAATCAACTGAGAACATTCACAGTTTCTAAATAAGCAAATAAACTAGTAGAAAATGATAAATCTGTAGATCAAAAAACACCCACACAAAAAACCCCACACAGCTAATAGATTCATACAAAAAAGGATGCCTCCTGTTTCCCCCCTTTCCCTTTCTTTAAGTTTCCTGCAGAACAGGCCTCCCAGTAACAGAATAAGATGCACACATCTATTTCTAGATCAATCACATTTACCATGCCTCAGAATATGAAGAGATCTATTTAGAAAGATATACACACACTCCCCAATAAAGATCATTTAAAGCAAATCAAGAGCTCTTCAAGCAGCCAATATAAACTACCATGACACTCACTTTAGAAAGTGCGCATTTCAAAACTGGGATCATCTGCACTGCTTCTAAGCAAGCTGCGCTCAGTGGGTCAGTCACTGATAACTCAGTGTAAAGAAGCGACAGCAACTGCAATGCCATGAGAGCATAGGGTACCTCAGACAACGAAGCTATTTCAACACATAGCCTCCCACTGATAGGGTGTGTTGAAGAAATGAAAACCTCCATTTCATTCACAGCCTGCAAGAAAGTGACCCAAATGAAAGTAACAAGAGAAGACACTTTTCATGAAAGGTTTTCAGTCCTGCCAGAACCGGTATTACCCCTGTCTCTCCTGGTCTGAGGACAGGGTGCCTCAGACATATCCAACCTACAAAGTGCTATCCAGATGGTCATCCAGGATGAAGAACAAGCCCTGTCAGCAGAGCATGAAACATCTGAGCTGTGTCTCAGAATAGCAGTGACCTTCTGCCACTCATCCTGTCTTATGCACATCTACAATCAGCACCATCTTTGACAGCACCAGTCCATGGAAGATTGCAAGTCTTTTATCAACTTAAGTTTAATGAAATGCCAGAATCCAACCCAAAGCAACATTAGCAAGCTGAAGTCCAAGAGTTGCCTTATTCTCCAGCATTAGTTTATTTAGTTTGCCAAAGACTTGACCATTATTCATTTTAAATTCCCCCTCAGTCATGTACAGTGTAACAGGTCATGAATAACCTTTCCTTCTCACCTACCCAAAATTAACCCTTCATTTTGTTTGTTTGTTTGGGTTTTTTTTGTTGTTGTTGTTTTGGTTTTTTTGGTTTGTGGTTTTTGTGTGTGTGTGTTTTCTTTTTTGGGGGGGGTTGGGTTTTTTTTGTTTGTTGTGGATTTTTTTATTTTGTTTTTTTGGTTTTTTAAATGTTCTTGCAGGTTACAGCGCTTTCTCACAAGGGAAAGGCTGCAAAGGGGAAAGCTGACTGTGGACCATCTTGATTCTGTGTAGGTGTAAATCTTGTAACTGCAGGAGTCTTGCCCAAAATTTGAACCAACAAATGTCATTGGAGAGCCTGGCCTTCACCTGGCAGCACTCAGCTAAACTCTGACAGGAGCAGACAGCTGCTGCTTAATAAGGAGCTGTTAGCAGCTGGGCATCATAGAAGTTTCAGAAAATCTAAATAAATGGCCATTACAGCTGTGATTTCTCCACTGACAGTAGCCAGAGTCCTTCCCCTTGACCTAAACTTCCCACAAGCTGTTCTGATGAGAAAAGTCATGGACACTACAGGCAGGTACTGAGCATGTCATTTAAGTTTTTACTAAATGAAATGGGAACAGATTGAAGCCCACCGCAATTAAACAGCAACCACCTCCATCCTCTAAGATCCTCAATTGTTCCCAAGCAGCTCAGTACACATCTCAGTAGAGCATGAAGTCTGGCAAGACAGAACCCCAGGACCTAACAACTGAATTATCCACAATTTGCCCAGGAAAGCTCCGAATACAATACTTATGAGCAAGTACCTTTTCTAAAGATGACAAAAGGTTATTTATATTTCATCTTGCATGCTGCAGAAGTTATCCTCACCCTGCAGAGGAAAAATAAAGTGAATACACTGCACTACTGGAATCAGCACTGCATTTGCACAATGGTATCAGAGCTCAGAAAGACCCTGTGGTTTCTTACACTGGTCCTTTGAAAATAAAATGTGCGTAATGTTTCAAGGATGTTCCTTAAGGCACAATTATCACAGAGGACTCTCAAAACAACTTGTGACTTTATAGCTACACAACTGTAAAGATCTGCAGGAAAGAGAATCAGGAAGGATATTAAGAGCAATATTGTACATCTAGCTGTCTTTTCAAGAAGTAACCTTAAAGCCACTGATACCAAATTATTTACTAGCCTACTGCTACAGTCTGCCATGGTTGAGCTACTGCCTCTGTCACAATCTAAGCTGGATGAACTCCTAACTCTTGAGCCAAAAAACACAAACCCAGTGAGAAGGAGCTGACAAAGCAGAGAGCAGCATACCATTCTCTGGTGCTGTGGGAGTTACGGCCCCTCACCTCTCCACCAGGGAGCAATTTTCCTGTCAACTGGTAAAAAGTAACCTGCTTTCAGGCACAGCAAGACAAGGTGTGGGGGGGAAATATAAAAAACACTGGCCCACAGGTGCAGAGAATTAAGTATTTTCAAGTATATCCAGTTAAAATACTGCATTAAAACTTGATAAGAAATTTTCTACAGAGCAGAATTTGCTTTTAATTAAGAATTAACTATGGGCTAGTTCACACTTCCTAGCATACGATCATATCTTGTTTAGATACCAGTACAAGGATAAAGAAAACGTATTTGCATAGAGATATGAATCAAATCCAGCCATTTTATTCCCTTATGATTTAAGAAAGCAGTTAGACTTAGAAGACGGGAAAAAACCCACAACAAATACACTTGAAAAGATAGTCTCAAAACTAAAGAGGACAAGAGGACAGAGAAGCAAGCTGCAGCAACCTACAACAGGTTTTACCAATCTAAGCTCCCAAGGGTTTAGCAGAATAGGAAAATAAATTGCCAGAAGTAACAAACAAAAGTCATTTCTGATTATTGGTGATAATACAGGGGAACACACACTGCCAAATCACATATTGCAGTGTTATTCTAATAAACAGATAATAAACTGCAGTGAAATGTAGATATGGGACTGAATCCCATCTGCAAGTGTAAATACACTGTAGATAGCTTTTCTCAGCATTCAAATACTCACTCTTGTTTCCTCAACTATTACAGTAAGAAGCCCTACCATGGAGAAGAGACCATGAAGGACTTCTGAATACAAAAATACAATGCAATCTCCAGCTCAGAAAGCCCCTAAATTACAGATTGCCAGAAACTAGAAGAGTACATCAGAGCTACAGGATTTATTTATTCCTTCACTCTTCCCCTAAGTATCTGCTGCTGGCAGCTTTGGAGGGTAAGGGGTGTGAGCAGGCAGGCCTTCCCTCTGTCCCACTCTGACTATTCTCACTTTGCAGACTGGCTGAAAGTTCAGGTTTTGAATGGTGTCTCCTAGCCCCAAAAAAGTCATATATAGACAAGGAAGAGGACAGAGATACTTGTATAGAATGAAGTAGAAGGTAAGGGAAATAAAGGGAGGCAGCTGTAATGACAAAAAAAAAAAAAAAAGCATGGCATAGACCAACAATGGTAGACAAGAAGACGAGACAAAGTATTTTGGATAAAATCCATGGGAGGAGACCTGAACAAAATATAATCTCTTTAAAGCAATTATATTGACATGGAAATACCTGTCTGGGAGACACCAGAGGCACCTCTGATATAGTTAATACCTACATTAATATCACCCTTGGTTACCCATGAGACCAACATAAAGTAAACCTGTTTCAATTAAGCTCTAACTGATAATGCAAATGGGAACAGATTTACTGTGATCTCACAGTTGTTGTAGTCTTACAGAAGCATGCACAGTTTTCATAAGGATTTATGATGTTTTAGCACATCTTAGCATAAAGAAGAATTTAGTCTGTGCAGAGCAAAGAGCTAGAAAAAGCAACTTGTGCATGCAATCTTGTCATAGCAATGACAATAGACAAGAGTACTCAGCTCGGCACCCACTCTTCCACCAAGCGCTCTCAGCAGATTTTGAGGCAAATCCTTCAGTCTTTCACCAGTCACTGGGTAAT
>JANEMJ010030905.1:0-27908 GCA_024361745.1 Cacatua alba
ATTTTTGTATGTGTACTCTCTTCTTAATGAAGCTGCAGGACAAAATTAAATTAGCTAGGCAAGCTGGTATTTTTTATGCTGAAAGGCTGGAAGCACCAGTAAGCAGCAGGCAAGATGGTCACTGCAGCGGGAGAGCAAGTTCTCTTCTAAAAGAGCAGCAAAAGAACCAATAGCTTGTAGTGGACCAGGAAGTATGTGATTATGGAGTCCAAGATGCTGAATGTTTGCTTGATAAATCCCTCACAAATTGGTTCCTTTATCAAACTGTGCAGGTTTGGGTGGGAATTGTACTGGTTGCTTTCCCAAGTACAGCTGGGATAGGGGTGGGTCAGGAGGTAGAATAAGGTAAACCCTGTTTCTGAATAAAGGCTTTGCAGATCCCGCAGCTTTTAAGTTTTAGTAGTCCATTATTAGTGACGTCTTTATGCTGCTTGCATTTCTTGGGATTAAAATCGTGTTCCTAAGGACAGTTGTTTTTTGCAGGATTATTAATGATTTCGGCAGATCTTGGGATCAAGGTCTAAATTCTTCCCTCTCTCCAGGTTCTTTATGTGCAATTATAGACATAAGTTAAAAAAATGGCCAATAATACAGAGGTAGAATTGCTGATAAGCCTAAAACAATGCAGTCAGGGGCAGAATGGGAGCCAAATGACTAATGTTGGTAATGGTGCATGACTTAAATAAACAAATGGAAACTATCAGTCCAGTCAGCATTTGCCTCCTGCTAATGCTTTTGTTGAAATTCAGCATGTGATTTGTCTCTAGTTTTGGTTGTGAACTTGACTGAAAAGAACTTGCAAGCTTTCATATTATTTTTTTTTTTTTCCTTCACTGAGAGCTTAGTTATAATGTAGGATTTGGTTCCAGTGTATAATTTAGGTGCCACAGTGCCTGACTTTTAGGTATCTGATATGGAATATAAAACCAAGTAACTGTGCCTGCATTTTTAGAATGCGTTTTGCAATAGCCAACGTGAGATGGGGAGCTACGTGTGTTTAATATATTGCTGATATTATAGAATGGGAGAACACTAGGATGCTGGGGTGGATATTTCAATTGGGATTGCAAAATGTTCTCTGTCCAGTTTGTAATCTACAGTCAAGGGTCACCTTCTGAAGCTGTGATGCTCTTAACACTTCAGATTTCCTTATGTAAGGTAGCAGTGGTGCCCAACTCAACAATAGAGCTCTGTGAAAAGAGCCATGCTAGATTATGTACTGTTTAGCCTCACACCAGGACACTCTGTTTTGTCCTTTCTGTGCTCCTGCCTGCCCCTCCCAGAGACCTGGTACTTGCTGCCTTCATCTGGGGCTGCAAAAGCGAGTCCTGAGCACTCGCTGGGTTCTGTAGTGGGCTGGGGACCTGAGTGCCACTGCACGCTGCAGCTGTTGTGGATCAGGTGATTGGCAGAGATTTGCCCTGGGGGGAAATGTTTATTCCAAGACTCATCTGAGACCTGTCATTAAAGACTTGTGGCTTCCTATGTGCTGCTTTTGAAGTGGAATGTATATTGCTTTTTGGAATTTCTGCTGGCTTAGTACAGTCTCACCTATGCAGGAAATGAAAGTCACCCTGATTTCTATCTTTAGTAGGAAGAGATTCAAATTGCCATTTGTCAGGTACGCATAGCGATAGTGTCATAAGTGACTTGTAAGGGGACATTTCTAACACCTCTTCTGTGAAAGGCTAGGCTTGTATGCCAGTTTCATAAGTATGAAGAGAAGGCACAGAAAGGAACAAGTCTCAGACCTTGTGTGTAAGGTGTTTGAATAACATTCTCCAGTCACTCATATGGCAGGAAAGATTTGAAGCTGGAAGTCAGTGGACTTCTTACACACGTATTAGTCAAGCTCTTTTTATGGTGTACAGAATCCCAGTTTCCTTCCTGGAAGGTGAATTGTCTTCAGATGGAGGGATTTGTCTTGTGATTGAAAGATTGCCAGAGTTGGTTTTGGATTTCAAAAACTTAGGATTTAGGTGACAGAAACTTGGGTTTCTTGCTTCTGGATAGTGCTGTCATTTTGCAGAAAAGCAGTACCACTATTTCCAAGTAGATCTTGCTTTAGGAATGTGCTTGGTTCTTCTGTGTTCTGTCTTGAGAGAAACCATGATGAGCGAGATGGAAAAAAATGACATATAAAACTTCTAGGTACAAATTAGTGTCAACTTCTAGGTACAAATTAATGTCATGTATTGTCTGTCCCTCCCTTTCCCCAAAGGGGAAAAATAATGTTCATGTTGTTACATGATGTGGCTGACTGCAACAAGGAAACTTGTCAAAGTTTTCCCTTAGCTAGGTTTTGTGTGGCAAATTGGGAAGCCTGGAAAACCAGATACAAAGTGAAAGTTACAGGGTGAGGGATTAAAGTTTTAATTGCGAGCTAGTGTAAATCTTAATCTTGGTGCCTTTGCTGTTGTTCTTAGCACTTTAAAGATGAATATGTCCATAGGGGTTTTTAATTAGATGTCCAGAGTTGTTGGGATCTCTTTCAATGCCAGTCACGTGGATAGAGGTAGAGGTAAAATTTTAGAGGAGCAACATAACTGCCCAAAGAAATTGTCTTAAAATAACATCACAAATGAACAGTTTAGTTTGATCACTTTAAGTTGTGCTGTAGCAAAACTCGATTAAAAAGTATTTGTTTCAAATCCAAACTTTTGAAATCAAATTCTGACCGTTTAAATGTTGTGATCTTGTCACTGTTGATCATATTAGAAAAGTGGCATACTGGTGAAGTTCCTACTGACTGGAAAAAGGGAAACATAATCCCCGTTTTTAAAAAGCCTGGAGAAGAAAAGGCTCTGGAGAGACCTTATAGCAGCCTTCCAATACCGTAAGGGGACCTAAAGAAAAGATGGGCAGTGACTCTTTATCAGGGGGTGTAGTGATAAGGGGGTAATGGTTTTAAACTGAAAGAGGGTAGATTTAGTTTAGACATGAGGAAGAAATTCTTTACTGTGAGGGTGGTGAGGCACTGGAACAGGTTGCCCAGAGAAGTTGTGGCTGCCCCATCCATCCTTGGCAGTGTTCAAGGCCAGGTTGGACGGGGCTTGGAGCAACCTGCTGTAGTGGAAGGTGTTCCTCTGTGGCAGAGGGTTGGAACTGGATGAGCTTTTGATGATCCTTCAAGTCCCTTCCAACCCAAACCATTCTGTGATTCTTCGGGGGGAAAGGGGAAAAATCACTTTGAAGTACACAAGGGTGCCAGAAATTTAAGCTAAATCTAGATTTGGAGGCAGGGAGAGGGAAAATTCTTTCAGTGGGTTTTGACTCATCTGTCACTGACACGCATTAATATCTGTGTTTCTGTTTACTCTGTAGTGGGACACTGTATATTAGTCAGTTGCTAACTGACATGTAGGGTTTAATGAGAAATTTATGACTCATTCCTATTAAAGTTCCTACTCTAGTAGCTGAAGCCAAATATTATCCTGCACAGGATATTTCTGTGTATTTCAATGTAGTAATGTTGCATATTACTGACAATAGGACTAGTTATACACAGGCTTAATGACCATTTTCTGGCATGTGTGGCACCTGCTGTGTGGAATAACTCTTCAGTTTTGGAATACACTTACTGTATGTCTTCTGTGGGCTGGCAGTGCTTTTGACTTCTGTAGCACTGTGTTAGAAGTGATCTTGATGTTTCAATTTCCTGTTAAAGGTGACTATGTGGGGAAGGAGGTGAACAGCTTTAAATGCTTAATTATACTCTTCTTCCAGTTGAGTACTCGATTTCACAGCTTTTAAGAATCAGCTTTAGTATTTCCTATAGATTTATTGTTTACATATACGAGGCTAGAGACAGAGTTAGAATTCTGTTTGTCAGCTCTCTCTAGGAGTTTTGTTTATCAAAGGATACCTCTAAATGGGTTGGTTTGCCAGTGACCTTACTGTGCATTGGAAAAAACGCTTGAGAACACTTAGGGATTCTTCAAACAGGTATTGATCACTGTAATGATGGAATCAAAGCAGAGTAAAGGATTTCTCAGCTGCAGTAATTACATGTGTAAATTCCTATATTAAAAGATGCCTGAATCTCAAACTTAATCCAGAATTTTGAAAGCAAAGATGCCTTTGCGTAAACAAGTTAATAGTTTGTCCAAGAGGAACTATTTTCCATTACCAGCATGCAAGCGGAGTATCTCTGATAAATTAACTGTGGTGTCAAAGAAAACATGATGAATGTAGCAACTATATTAATTAAATATTAGTTACCCAAGCTGGGGTTTCGGTTGGTTTTTGCTTTCAGGCAGTGTTTTGCTCTGTGTAATGCTGTAGTCATGATCTCTGTATGGTGTTCCTTGTTCTAGTGCTGTAAACCAGTAAGGTATTTATATAGTCACTGCATTTGGTATTATGAAGTAGCATGTTCCTCTTTCAGATATATTTATGCCTCTTGCTTGAATGATTTCCATATCAAAGATAGGTGGTATAAAAGCAAAGAGAAGAAAGTGTATTTTTATTTGCTGTAAAAACAACAGAGCCCCTAAGGGTCATGTTGGGCTCTTTCTCTTTCATCCAATGAAGTTTCTGCTAACTGAATCAAGTCTTACTTACTCCAGGTGGATAGTCATGACTATGTGGCACATTTAGTTGAATTTAAGTTTCCTAGGAGGAGGAATGGAGATACAGGTTTTTCTATAGAAAAGACTATAAGGATACATGAAGCAGTGAAGGACTAGAAAAGGCAACTTCTACTTTACAGAAGCTACCTGCTTTGGAAGCATTCATATATAGGACTGCAGAGAATTGGCAGAACTGAAGCTAGTGATAATTTTGGACAGGTGATGCAAAGTAAAGTACCTCAAAGCAGCTGCATGCAGCAGTCACTGCTGTTGGAAGATACCTTTGGGCCTGTGTTTTTTGTGCTGCTTCATCAAGAGGTATTTCACAATTGCTCCTTTGTTCTAATGGCAACATAGTTCAATGAGAAGTTCTGTCTTTGCATTTTTGTAATATTTGTTCTTACAACCCACAATGTAGATTCAGCCTTGATAATGAAAAACTGGAGCTTCAAAAGCTTTTGAATTCATAAATAAACTGTTAAGCAGAAACTTTTGGAAAGTTGATATCCATTTTCTTCTCCTTGTAAACAAGTCCAGATGTAAGTCAGTGGCATTGTCCTGTTTTTGGCTGGGATAGAGTTAATTTTATTCTTAGTAGCTGGTGCAGTGCTGTGTTTTGGACTTAGTCTGAGAATAATGCTGATAACACACCAATGTTTTAGTTGTTGCTAAGTAGTGCTTACTCTAAGTCAAGGACATTTCAGTATCTCATGCTCTGCCAGTGAGGAGGGGCACAAGTAGCTGGAAGGTAGCACAGGAGAACAGCTGACCTGAACTAGGCAAAGGGGTATTCCATACTGTAAAACGTCATGTTCAGTGAAGAAACTGGAGGGGATTTGGCTGTGAGGGGCTTTTAGCTGCTTGGGGGCGGGCTGGGCATCCATCAGTGGGTGGTGAGCAATTGTGTTGTGTATCACTTGGGTTTCCTGAATTTTATTCCTCTTTCTCTCTCTTTTTTGTTCCCTATTGTTGTTGCTATTTCTATTATTATTATATTTTACTATGTTTAAATTGTTCAACTGTTCTTATCTCAACCTGTGGGTTTTACATTCTTCTGATTCTCCTCCCCATCCCACCCCAGGGGGTGGAGGTGGTGTGAATGAGCAGCTGCATGGTATTTGGTTGCCAGCTGGAATCAAACCATGACAGACATCTTCTACTGAACTGCATCACTTGGGTTAAATTACAAACCTTAAGGATTAAGCTTTAAAAATGAGAAAGAACCGGTTTGGTTCCTCAAGGTAGAATTTCAGGATTTTAAAATGAAAACTAGAAAAGATGTTAAAATAATTGAAAATTTGCTCTTGAGAGTCAGTGATTAATGTGTTAAGATTACCTGATGCCTTCCATTTTAAGCAATCTTCAAGTATTTTCTCTGAAGTTCCACTCATTTTTTGCAGCCACTATATGATACTGTGCTCCAGAGGCATGTGGGTTCAGTTCAGCCTTTGTTCAGATAAACTCTTCTAACAGGCTGTTGCTGCTTTCAAAGCAGCAGCAAGTGTGTGTTTTCTGCTGGGTGCAGTCAGGCACCTAGGAAATGGAGTTGGGAGCTGGAAAAGGAGGATAATTGTTTTGGGCTTCCCAGTTCTTGGCACAACAGGTTATACTATGCTTCCTACTTAGAAATCAAGGAGTATTAAGACTATTTAGTACCTGACTCTAGAGCTTCCTCATTATTCTTGCATTGTGTTTTTCTGTGAAGCCTGAACTCCTTTTGTCTTTAAAAAGAAGAAAGGAAATACTATCCAGTTCAGGTGTGTTACAGCCACTTGCATGGGATACTCTGTAGCTCTGTTAATGTTCCTTTTTATTTCTGCAGTTGCCTCAACTCCTTGGAAGAGAGAGGGAGGCAGGGCCTACCATAATATAGTCTGATCCTGGTGATACAAGATGTTTGTCCTGTTATCTTCTGGGATGCTTGTCACTGTAACTCCAGTGACACTTAAAGGGCTCAAACCATGAGCTGATAGTAGCTTCTATGTGTCTTCTGCTACTGTCTTCATTTGATATTCTTTGTCGTTCCAAATAGTACTGAAAAAGGCAACTTTGATTAGGCAGGGAGAGTGCCCTTTTTAGGGTATTGGACTCTTCATCCTCACTGTGTATACAGAAACATGGAAGTATCTTTGTAATTTGAAATATTTAGTGAATGAGGTGATCCTCATCTTCCATCTTAGTTTTCGAAGCCTGAGAGAAGGAGCTGGTCTACCTTCCTTGAAAACAACCTGTTTTTTCAGAAGACAGCTGAAAGTGTTGTCAGTTATGCGTTATGTGCATTTGTATTACAAAGAGTAATTTTATTTTTGAGAAAACTCTTCATATTTTTTCTATGTGCTGTCCTAGTGAACTGGTCTTCCTGTGTTTCAGCAAAAGATATTGTAGCATAAAAATTATCCCAATTAGAAGTCACAAGCAGAGTAGTGTCAGCCTTGATCTTTTTTTTTGAAAGAGAGCATAAACTAATTGTGCTGGTACCTTTCTGAATTTGGTGGCTGATGTTGAATTAAGGCTCTAATTGTATTTGTTGTAACTCAGAACGTGACTCTTCCAATAAAAAGCCACACAACCTTTACAAGCTAGAATGAAATGATAAAATTACAGCAGCATTCATCTTTCTTGTGCCTTGTCTACAAGGGATGCCTTTTGTTTCAGAAGTGAAGCCTGTTGTAAGAGCAGGATTGCTGCTAGCAGGCAGCAGAAGGCTGAAACTGGGTTCTCATTCTGAAAGAGTAACAAGCTGTCCTTACGAAGGGCTGATTTTCCTTGTCTTCTACTCTCCCTGTATTTTAAATAAGTGGGATAATTTACTGATCATATGATAGACATAATCTGTCAATATATTTCAGGATATATTCCAGGATTCCACTGCTGTTAGCTAAAGTCATGAGACATCCACTGAAGAGCACTTAGTATATATAGATTGACTTTTAGATGTGCTTCCCAGTTCCTGGGGCAAAGTATATGGCAAAAAGTGGAAACCTGATTAAACATAAGAAAGTAACGAATGAAACTGTCAAATGAGAAAACTAGAATGATAGAACTAATATATTTAAAACTTAAATGACACTATAAAATGGGAAAACTAGAAATTGGGAAAGTAACACATGAGATAAACTTGGTGTTCTAAGGCAATCTGGGTGTCTATATTGATCATCTCCTGAAAAACTAAGAATAATATTCCCAAAAAGCCACAGTAGGACATTGCTGTGGAAATTCTGTAGCTGCCCTATACTAAAAAAGGTGGGGGTGGGAAGTGTAATTTCTGAGGCATGTAGTTTACTACATAGGTATTTTTTAAGCTGTTTTGTAAATGGTTACAACTGTGACTTAAGCTCTTCAGAAAAGTATTACTTATCTTAATCATCAATGACCTAAAACCTGAAATGAGGTTATAGACATTAAAGCTGTAGCAAGGGTGTATTGTTCTACAGCATACTGTGCTGCATCAAAAGAAGCTTGACCAGCAGGTGGAAGGAGGTGATCCTGCCCCCCTCGCTGCTCTCGTGAGACCTCACTTGGAGTATTGTGTACAGTTCTGGTGTCCTCAATGTAAGAAGGACATGGAGCTGTTGGAGCAAGTCCAGAGGAGGCCATGAGGATAATCAGGGGGCTGAAGCACCTCAGGTATGAAGACAGGCTGAGAAAGTTGGGGCTGTTCAGCCTGGAGAAGAGAAGGCTGTGTGGAGACCTCATAGCCTTCCAGTATCTGAAGGGGGCCTCTAAGGATGCTGGAGAAAGACTCTTCATTAGGGACTGTAGTGATAGGACAAAGGGTAACAGGTTCAAACTTAAACAGGGAAGTTCAGGTTAAGTATAAGGAGGAAGTTCTTTACTGTGAGGGTGGTGAGATGCTGGAACAGGTTGCCCAAAAAAGAGGTGAATGCTCCATCCCTGGCAGTGTTCAAGGCCGTGTTGAACGGAGCCTTGGGCAACCTGGTCTAGTGTGAGGTGTCCCTTCCCATGGCAGGGGGGTTGGAACTAGATGATATTAAGGTCTTTTCCAACCCAAAGCATTCTGTGATTCTGTGAAGCTGTGTTGTCTGGAATGGTGACTTGATATTGTTGTGACCTGTCTTATAAAAGCAGTTCTCACTGCAGAAATTTTGTGAACGCTCAAGTTATCCGGTAGACTTGGGGCTGGGGAGCTACAACTTTTTCTGTAACTTTTCTTTCTTCTTTTTATTTTAATTTTTTTTTAGGGTTTTTTTTTTTTTTCCCTTCCCTTAAAATCTCTTGGGAAGATGACAAGCATCTGTGTTTTGTTGAAACAATCTCTTCTTCCCTAAAGCTTACTTTCTGCTAACTGCAGTGAAGGATGAGAAGATTTTAGCATCTTTATGTATTGAGACCTCATTGCCAAGCACTTCGTTGCATAATGCTTAGTTACAAAAGAGAAAATGAACACAAAAGCTGTTCTTGGAGACTGACAGTGGATAGCGAGAGGCTCGTTTCTGTAAAGGCAGGAGACGGGCTGTGTTGTGCAGACACAAGTTTCTAAAGCAGGGTGACTAAAACCTGAAGTCAGTTCATTCTACAACTTCAGTGCAATACGTGCTTGAAACCAAATAATAGTAGGTGTATGAATGCAAAACCTTTTCTTTTATATAAGAAAAGACCAAACAACCAAAACCCAAATAAACAAACCAAAACCACAAAAAAGTGAAGAATAACAACAGGTAGCAGTAGAAATAAGAGTAGTTATTTTTCAATACAAAGAACTAAACAAAGTTGGTTGAAAGTATTGAGGTGGCCCTATTTGCTAGGCCCTAAAAATGTCAGTGGGAATTGGTTTTGTGTTTTATTTATGGAATGTAGGTGCTGAAGAAGCAGCTTTGAATGGAGGAAGAGCTCAAGATGGAAACGAAAATACTCAGGTTTTCAAATCTAAAGTCAGAAATATGTAATTATTTTCACCTAAAGCTCTTTGTCGTTCCTGTACATTACCTGAGGCAGAGTTGTGGACAAACCTGTAAGTTGCCTGGTTTTGTGCAGCAAGCTCCAAGTGTGCAAGGTGATGTCCAAGGAAGCACTGATGTGTTGTAATTTGAAATATCTGGCTTGCTATGGGTGCAGCTTTGTCACTACCATCACTGCAGAAGGTGAAAACCGTGGCTACTGCCAACAGTTATTTGAGGATAGAAACAAAATCTTTTATATTACATACTCCCAATGTATAAAATTCCTTAGACGGTAATTTGACTGCTGCCTGTGATTTGGGGGAGAGGAGGAGGAGGGGAAAAATAGAACTCTTGTCCCCTAGGATGATGATCTTAAATTTATGAGGATTTACATGTGGATTTTCTGGAAATCATTAATGCTAGTAGGGTGATTCATGGACCAAATGCATGCTAAATTTTGAAATATGAAAACTGGATTATTTCATAGAAGTAGCATTCTTATGCAGAGTGAGTAAAAACTTTTTGGACTAATAGGAGACACAAGAAGAGAAATTTACTGCAGTCTCTCCACCAAACTTTTTAAAATTGTCCCTTAAATTTATACATTTCTCAGTTTTTGAGTCTTAGGATGATCTTAAAGGTCTTTTCTAACCTAGATGATTCTATGTGAAGTCAGTCATAAAAACTGATATATTTTTGAGTTCTAAAAATGCTACTGCTCTATAAATCTGGAATTAGTTTTGTATTAAACACAGTGAGAAATGAGACTGGGATATAATAAGAAAAAGAAATCTACTTTTATCACTTCTAGAATGTTATTATCTCGCAAGAGCATTCTTCTGATTACCTGGAGTCATTTAGCACAGTCTGTAGTGCCATGTGTATCACAGTTCAAGTAGCGTCATAGATGCTAAGGATAAACTCAGTTAAATTAAAAATGGTTGCTGAGCAAATGAGTATGTAGTATTTTAGGAACATGAGTCTTCCATGGGGAGGGGTTTTGTCTGTAGCTTTATTTTCCATAACCCATTTCCTTAATCCACTGCTTTCCTTGTTGGTTCTCTCAGTGCAGAATTATGTTGGCAGTGATGTGGTTGCCCCTGGCAAGTTTTCTGTGAGAGAATGTTGTTACTGTTTCATCTGTATTTCTGCTCAGTAGAGGACTGTGTTACTGCTTTAGCTGTCCTTTGCTGCAGCCTCTCCTCTTTGCCTAGAGAGCCCACCTACAGAAGGAGAGAGAACCGCTGCGATGGTTTTTCTTTAGTGGCATCGGGAGTGGTATCAGTCTCCCCAGTTAAACAGCTAAATTGGCTCCAAACTTATACAAGCAGTACATGGACTGCTTAAGAAACCAGGAGACTAGTATAGTGCTCAGCACTTTAGTTAGTTGTCTTAATGGGAAATGTTGAAAGGAGAATCTTGCTTTAATATGACCTTTTCAGTTTGAAGGGTGGTGATATTCAGCAAGATACTCGTGATTCATTAATGCAGTATATTGGCAATTACGTTTAAAGTAATTTTGATTTCTTCTTAAGGCTTTGTTTACCTTATTTTAGAAAAAGGGGTCTTTTGAGTTGATAGAATCACAAGAGTAGCATAGTAATTAAAATTCTTTTGTCAGAGTTGCAGTCAAATGCTTATTTGTTAGAATTAATCTAGATGGTGGAAGCTGGTTTTTTGTCTTGTCTAAAAATTGCTATGTACAAAGGTTACAAACTTTAGCTGACAGTATTTTGTCCGAGTATGGTTATCACTAGCTTTGTACTTTGGTAAGGTTACAAATAAGTGTGATTTGAATTTCTTCTTTTTGTAACTTTTATTTTTGTTCCTGAATGTTTCCTTAAATGTTTCATTAGTATTTGGTTGTGCTGAACATAAATGTGTTCCACAAGGCCCTTTCCTGTCCAGTCTTAAAATTTGCATGAGAGGAAGGAAGGAACATAGAGTTAAAATTTTTATGTTGAAGTACTTCTCAAATTATGAATAGTGGTGTCTGTATTTGTATCATGGCAGACGTTCATATTCCAGATGTCATTGACCAGCTGTGTTTAGGTGAAAGTGTTGCCAAACAGTATTACACATAAAAGAAAGCAGGTGAATGGCAACAAAGACAAAATAAGTTTTAGGCTTATTTTGAAATAAGAATGGTTTCTTAAGCGAGTGTTGTATTCTGTGCTGAATGCTTTGCAAAGAGTCCAATAATAAATAAAAAACAGACAACCCCACACATTTTTAAAATTATACATGAAGAAAATCATACTATTTCTCTTTTCATCTTCCCTCCACTGTCACTGTGTTTCCCCCTGCTGTTTGGAATTGATTTTTTTTTTTTCAGTATTTCAGCTTATATGTGTTATAAAATCCCCAAAACCAAAACAACCTGATTTTTTGGAAGAAAGCGTATAAAGCTACGATTTCACGGTATATATGCAGGTAGTGATGTCAACATATTAAATGAGAATGCTGCAATTCGAGGCCTAAGTAGTTATACAAGAGGCAC
Source organism: Cacatua alba (assembly GCA_024361745.1). Taxonomy (NCBI): domain Eukaryota; kingdom Metazoa; phylum Chordata; class Aves; order Psittaciformes; family Cacatuidae; genus Cacatua; species Cacatua alba. The sequence continues at coordinate 11,973 of JANEMJ010030905.1, forward strand.
CCACGTGCCTCCACAGGCTTACTCCCTTGAAGAGGGCTTAATGTGGGTAAAATGTTAATCTGCTTCACTTAGTAAACACTGAATAGGAAAGAAGTCAGCTATATCATACATTTCAGAAGGAAAATTAAGACTTTGCTAGGCAGGAAATACCTTACTTTCCAAACATCTGAAGGGTATTGAAGAAAACTGGGTTTACAAGTTTGCATTTTCAAGACCTCATTGTACTTAACTGCAAGTGTATGAGTAAATAGAGGCAAGTTTTTTTTTTTTTTTGTTGCTGTATTTAACTTGGCAATTGATGGAGCTGAAATAATGTGGTGGTTATGCCAAAACATGTGTTTCTATTTCTTGCTTCATTTTTCAGTTATAAAAAGTAAAGCGTTCTGTAATACAAATTGTGTGTGCACCTGTAATGCCAGTAGGAGGACTTGAGAGGTTTACTTTGGGGTTTTTTATTAACTGAATCTGGAAAACACAATGGGGGTGTTTACATTAAGGGACCAACCTGAGTTAGGTATGAAGTATATAAAAGCTATTCAGGATGTACTTAGTGTGCATTAAGAGATACCAATTTACACTTGAAAGTATTTATTTTCAAACTTTATGAATTGTTGTGGCTTAGAATTTAAGATGAAAACTTAAAGTATGTTTTACAGAATGTGTTTAAGCTTTCTATTTAAATTTGCCTGAATATGATGCAAGTCATATGCTCTATAGTGTTGCATGCATATGCTGTCTATAGGCATGCTTATGTGGTTTTTTTTGTTCGTGATGCTATATAGAAGTACAAGAGAACTATGATATTGTATAACAAACCCAGTTACTAGAATTCCATTGAGGCAGCATGGTACAAGTTAGAAGGATAATATTTTGTGACATAATTGTGGTGGTTAAAATAAGATATGAGGCAAGATTTGCTGTATTGTGATAGTGGACCAATCAAATCTGAAGTGTTAAAAAACAGGTTACAAATATTTGGGAAAAGCCATGTTCTTCTTAAGATTCTAATACTGAAAGGCTTATCTTGGAATAGTGCTTAAAAATTTACAGTTGCCAATAAAAGCTTTCTTTGAGAGACTGTCAGGTATAGATTGTAAGACCAAGTGATCAATGTGTTAATGTGACCTCCTGCATAACATCAACCATAAGGCCAACTAATATTTTATGCAGTTAGTCTATAGACTAAGTGTAAATAATAAATCTTCACCAAGCGGACTGTGGGGACAGCTTAGAACAATTGCCAATAAGCCTGCACTTATTTAGGTTTGAGTGGCAGTAAGTTTAACAGTGCATAAACTTTGATTACAAAAGGAAGAAAATTCAGTATTCTAATGAAAGCCCAACCAGAGACGCTAAAGTTGACTCCATACATGGGTGGAACTTCACTTTGTGTGTTTAGCTTTGCAATAATTTCTCATCTTTGTTAGGGGAATCTGGCAACCTGGTATTTGAACTGGTATGGGCCTGATTGGGTCAGGAAGAGAAAAATGTTGAAAAGTGTCTTGGCTGTGGTAATTATGTTGTGCTTCATACAAAAATGTCATGCTCTAGTGTTAATGTTTTTTATGTGAGATGTGAATCTTGGCATGAAGCTGAAATATTTGTTGTCAGGCAGGTAACTCTTGTTGGTAGGAAGGGTTGGTGAACAAACATAGCTGCTTCTGTGGTAAATTTCTACAGGTGGGTTACTACATCTTGGCTACTGTCATAACTAGGAGAATTATTTTAGCTGATTGAGAGATTATACACTTCTGATCTAAGTGATCTTGGGAAAAGACACCAGTTTTGATCCTGATAGTTTCACAGAGATTCATATGGTGACAGGTCAAATCGGGTAACAGGAATTTATAAAATGTTTTCCACCCTTGTATCAGTTCCAGAGGATCTAGACTGGCTAATTTACTAATAATGCTGTGGGTGGGAGCTGGCTGAACTTCAGTGCTGGGGAGGCTGTGCATAGAGATTACGGTAGTGAGTTTTGGACGGAAGCCAAGGAAGCATTGTAGGGTTTGCTCAGAAGGATTACACAGTCACTCTGATCTGCATCTGAAATACTAGATCTGGTTTGACCCCCAGCTGCTGTGAAATGATTGCAAAGGCGCTGCAGGCAAGTGACACAATAACAGTGTCTGGTTCCAGGGTTGTGGCCTCCTCTTCCAAGTGCAGACCATGCTGTTCTAATTAATACCTTTCCCAGAGATAGATTAGATTGTGTTCAGGACAGGGAGGGACACAATGGTGTTTTATAACTTCCAAAACCCAATGTTGCGCTAGAATTAACAATCGAGTTTTCATAGTGGAGTGCACTGCCAGGAGCAGCTTTGTATATGCTAGCAGAAACTGTTTTGGTGGGTTTTTTTTTGTTAGTGGCATCCAGTAAGCAAAAGTTTCATCTGATGATCAGGGCTGCTGAAAGCTAGTACTTAAAGGAGTAAAATTAATTTGACTGTGACTGACTCTTACAAGATATTTTACCAATAAATCATTACAGAAACTGTAATGAACAAACTTTCAGTTATAAAAAATGTGCTTAACAAGGATAACTGTCTGTATATTTATTTGGTATTAAACTTTTCGATTAACTGAAGAAAGATGAAAATGTTATGTGCTACAACAGGAGTATCTTTGTAACCTGATCTAGAAGACAAGTGAAAAGGGATGTTCTGTCTGAGGTAATTCTATTACTGGGTAAAATTTCAGGTAACAGAGTAACTGTATTGTCGAATGTCAAGTACTCAAAGTAATGTGGTCCATAAGACTTTTTAAGGAGTCATGTTTTTGTCATCATAGGATCTGCAGGGATGGATGTAATCAATCGGTTAGAATCTCATTGCCTATTGTAAAGCTGAAAAGCAAACATGAAAGTATGCAATCAGGCTTTTAAAATTATCTTTTTAAATTGTGTACTGGCTTTAAAGGGAGGATAAGAGTTCTGTTGGTGCTGCTCTTGTTATTGAAACCCTTATTTTGAAGTCCCTGTGCAAGAAAGTGGATTCTTTGGGATGGAGGTGAGGTTAATTGTGTGTACACAACTGCTTAAAAATACTTCTCTTGGGTGTCTAAATACTTCTGAAATTCTTTCTTTGTGGATGTGACAACATTCCTGTGGGATATATTTGCAGTGACTGATTTTTAGAAGAGTTCTTAACTTGTGCCATATTTCCACATCTAAGTATCTGAAAATTTGAATTATACTTGTGTGTCATTCAATTTTATTGTATTTATTTTGGAAGATAAATCCATGTCCTGGAGAACTCTTTCTATTCAAAATCTGTTACCTGAAATGCCCATGAGATGGTGCTCATCAGTCTTGTTTTTGTGTAGCAGCAGATCTGTGCATAGTTCTGACTTATAACCAAGGATGCAGTGGTTAGCATTGACATATTTCTAAAAGAAAGAAGAACAAAAAGCAACTGGCAAAATACCTATTACTATACTATTTTGAAGTATGCATAAAAATAGTTTTGAAATCCCTGCTTATTTTTAGGGAGATTGCTTTGATGCTAATTTACACACATTAGAGATTACCACTTAATTTTTCTTTCTTGAGTTTCTAAATAGCCAAAATAGAAAATAGGTTTTAGACATCTATAATTTTTGTGCTGTTTCATTTTTCTGTTTTTCTCAAAGGTCTATTAAAGTTTTCTTTGTAGAAAACATCCTGCTACTAATGCACAGTAGTGTGTTCTGTTCTGTAATGTCTTTCTGTGGGAATTTCATTAGTTTGATTTGTTTATGTTTTCCCTTCGACTTATGCAGACTGTCTATAACAAGCAACATGGAACAGTCAGCCTTGAGAGAAACATTAAACTCCTGTTAACTAAGGGAGGATGCTCTTTCTTTGAGCTGGACTCACGGTGTTAGAAGCTCCAATGCTGTTTTTCAAGAGTGTACTATGTAATTTCAGATGCAAGATGGTGAGAAAAATAGCAAGATGAAGAGACTAGAGTGTAATGTCTTCTTTCTGAAGTAAGATTACCGAAATACTTACAGCAGGCTGCAGCACAGTACAGCCAAATCTGTTATTTTGCATTCTGTTTTGTACTGTTCTTACTGGTATTTTGAGAGTAGGAACCTGAATGGCCTGGGGGAACTGGGGGCAGACCTGGAAGAGGACACAACTGACATAGGTGAACTCCCAAGGAAAGAAATATCAATATAGATAGATAAGTATGAAAGCAAGAGTTGGTTGTGTGAGAACTGGAATGAAGTGGCTAGCACCACTATTTCATGATAATGTATGAGTGGTATTTGAAGATAAGATATGATTTAAGGATGAAAAGAGGGGGTAAGAACAAAAGATTTTCTAACCCTACTTCACACTGAGAAAACAAGCTTATGCAAAGGAGACTTATGCTGTAAAAGCATTTATGGAAAAGCTGAGTGAAGCTAGGAGTAGTAAGTACCAATGTATGCAGAAGAGGAAAACGGGGAGATGTACAAAAGGAGGTAACTCTCCAGAAAAGCGGTCTTAGTTTCTTCTCTTCAGACTTCAGCATTGCTCCCTTGAAGCCTTTTGTGCAAGCTTTTCTTTCTGAGGAGCCTAGAGAATTTGCTTTCAGATTTAGTTTTCTCTACTCAGTGTTTCACTGAGCTGAAAGCCTGTATTTTTCGTTCTGTTTGTTCTCCCTTAAATATAATTCCTTTTTCTGTGTGTCTTCAGCTTTGTTGATGTTTCTTCCTTCACTTCCTTGCATGTTTTCCTGTCTACCACTTCTTTAGTCTTGTATATCTTTATACTTCTAATTCTTCAAATAAAAGGTACTTGATTATGGAAATACTCTGGCTTTTATTTGTAGCAAGCTGTGCCAGTTCTAGGTCAGGTAATTTCAAGTGGAGGAAAAAAATTCCTATGAAAGGAAATTGAGGACATTTCTTACTGAATTTTCATCTGGGAAAACTGAATTGAAAGATTTAATTTTGGAATGTTTCATTCAATGTGAAGAATGCTAAAGTGCTCCAGAGCAATGGAAGTTGCTGATTGTGGAAGGAGTCAAGATAACTATGAAAGAAATCATGGAGATTATTGTATTGGTGTCAGGAAAAAATTAGCTCAGCTGGAAGTATGGCCAGTATGAGTGAGGAGAATGTGGGCCTACAACGGATATGATAAACCTACTACAAATTTTGAACCTAAACCAATTTGAAATTCTTAAAAATGATGCTTATAAGAATTGTTTTTATTCTGAAATTATTCTAATTTCTTAGCTCAGAAAAACTCTTCTCCTGTCAGATACTGGTATTTCTCAAAGAGTACAAATCTCATCTTGAACAATTCCAAGAAAGTGCATTTTTGGAGAATTAAGTTTAAGTGCAGTTCTCCAATAACTGGTATTTTCATTCTCATAGAAGAGTGTAAAGAGAGCCAGAGGTTTTGCAAGAATAATTCTGAAAAGACACCAGATGTATTTCTGAGGAAATTAATGCTTTACAGCTTGGAATACTACACAGCCTAGAATGCAATGCTGTTTACACAGAATTGTTTATATGGACATTTCCATACAAATGGAAGACAGAAAAATCTGAAACAAACAAGCAAAAAGCTTCCTGTATGTTAACTTGTGGGTCTGTAATCAGTAAACGGATTGTCTGAATAAATCACTATTTACTGAATTGATGATAGAAGTTTTAAATTTGTTAAGAAAAAAACTTAAGACACAGTCTTTTTTGTGGGAATGTAAATACCTAATTTTCATTTTCTGTTTATTGTACATTAGGATAACTGTTATACACTGAAATAATTGCTGAAATACCTGTGTGGGTTTTGCTGTACGCCAAGAACTCCTTTTTCCTATTCCTTTTTCCTTTTTCCTAAACATTGGAAGGAAATGATTCGTCTAATATGTTGTAGTTGAGATGAAAGTAGGTTTTGGAATAATCAGTCCCATCCTGTTCACCAGTTGTGAAACAATGCTATCCTAGTTACAACAAATTATTATTCTCAATCAACTGTTTAAAACTAATTATAACCATATTAAAAGTAACCAATAGTTGAAGGCAGTATCCTGAAATGTAGTATTTTACTACTGCTTGAAATGGCAGCTAACCAGCTATTCCAAATACTGTGCTTGTACTCAGCTGTCAGCATTTATTCCTTCTTCTTTTGAGAAGGAGAGAAGGCATCTGACCTATGTGTTTGATTTCAAGCCTGTTTAGTTTTTGAAGAGATCAAGTTAAGCACGTGTCGAATAAGTGATTGGGGGTCTTTCACTACCATTTAAATAATGTTTTTCATCAGTTTAAAATGTAAAAAACTCAAACGGCTGAATTTTCTGACTGTTTAGAATACAGAGGCAAGGAATAATTTAGGTTGTAAAAGGCTTTTAAAATTGAGTCCAGCTATTACCCTAGCACTTCAAAGTCCACCACTAACCAATTCTGACATAGCTATATGGCATTACGCTATACATTTAGCTAAGCAGCTCTGCCCATCCAGTTCACACCACAGTTTACTAGTTCCTCCAGGAGAGCCACCTCCTACGTAGGCCAGCATGCAAACTACTTGTGCAATGTGCCATATGCACAAAGGGGAAGTATATGGTTGACCAGGCTCATTTTAACTGTCGACCAAAGCTGCAACTGAAGTTAGAACTAAAAACCCAAAAGCATCTTCAGTTTATACAGTTGCAAACTATGTTGTGATTGAATTTATTAAGAAAACTTTACTGTCAAAAACTGCCAACAGCAACTGTCAGGTATTCTTCAGAAAACCTGGCAAAACCCTCCCACCCCCCTGTGACAGACTGCAGTTTAGACTGGAGGAAGGCAACAACTGTGAGGCAAAAGGGTGCTGAATTACAGATTAAAGCATTTAACCAGTAAAGCCAGCATTTACCAAGGCTTGGCTTTTTCAATTGTAAAAGAATTTTTTTAAAACAACAAGTTCAACAAATTTGTCAAAAAAAACCTGATAAAACCACAGCACTAATGCAGTTATCCATGTTTTGTCATCAAAATTATAACATCATGTATTGCAACTCCTAAAGCAAAAAGGTTTTCTCTGGAATTGCTACTTAAATTGTAAGCATTTAAGAATACAAGAATTTAGAAATATGCTTAAACATCTTCCCCACACAAATCTGTGAATTGAAACTAAGTTGTTATCCACGAGTAATAATACACATAACCTGAAAAAGGCTACATCCACATAACGTAGGAGTATGTGAAATGGTGTTTGTTTCTTAAAATACTCTCTTATCTGTGAAAAGTGTGATTAACTGAACTGTAAATCATGCTTCAGTGAGACAGTGAAGGAGAGAACATCTGCCACTCTGAAAAGCTACTCAACTTGAACACAAGGAAAGTATCAGTATAAAAGGAGAGCTTAACGTCATCAAAACAAAGAACAGTATAATCTTTTTAGCAAAATCTTCTATTTTGTTCCATATCCAAATTATTTTCCCTTTTTTCTTTGGTGTTAACAGCCACTGTAGTCATATATGATTTCCTTCAAATTCTAGAAGGAGTAAACCCCCACAATAATAAAAAAACTGTGTAACCATCTTCCTGTTTTCTTAAAATCTCTACCTCCTTTAAAAATTATATTTACTTAGTAACACAAGTTTCGATGAAAACATATAACATTTATCATAATCATGGATTCTGGGCCTGCAAGGGTAGCTACAGAATTTATAAACAGAAAATGCTTTGGGAATGATAGAGGACTTAAATATTTTTCATTTAAGCAAACAAATAGAAAAATATCTTCAGCTTATAAGTTAGCCATTTTGATTTAAATTCTAAACCTGGAGATTCAGTGAAACCGGAACCTGTAGCAGAGGAGCTATTTCATTTTCTTCCTTTCTACTGGTACATTATCTCTAGAAATAGTTTTGCCAAGCAAATTCAGCATTATGAAGAAGCACAGATGCATTCCTCAATGTTTATAGGATCAAGCTCTTAGTAACAATGTTTCCTGTGGCTTTCCACACATGTAAATATTTACTTAGAAATTTCCCAATACAAAACCAGAAAAAATAATTACCACAAAAATAATGAAACAAGAAACAAGTTTCAAGACGGCAACTGATAGCAGTATAAACTGTGGTTTCTTAGGTGTGAAGCCAAAGAGTATCTCCATTATATCACTGCTAACATTGGAATGTCTTTAAATTCATGAATACATGTGGAATACATCAATGCATTTTTTCCCCCTTTAAGAGGAAAAAAAAAAAAAGGGAGGGGGAACAGAACAAGAGCCTTTAATCTTAAAGTTTCCTTTTCCTTTCAATCAGTCTACTTACTACCTTTTGTTCCAGTGTAACTTTGAAGAACAAAGCCAAAAGAGCACCACTAACAGGAACACTGGTGTGTACCATAGTCATCTGCATAGCTCACCATACTTGTCCAAGTAGAAAGACTACTTTAAAGTAGTAGTTGCGACTTTATGAAATTAAATTATCATTAAAGTTATACCAACTTTATGTATACAAAATGCTTTAGTGTTTTGGGTTTTTTTTTTTTTTTGGTCAAAGGTTAAGACTTATGGCACTGTTTCAAAACTCTGGGGTTGTTACTGTGTGCGCATTTCTGTGTAGGGCATATCCAAATCCAATACCTTGTTTTCCATGGAAATGGAGGAAGCTAAAGGGGAAAAGAGTTGTCATACAGGGTGATCAAGAGAACAACTGGGATTTATTAGGAGAAAAGGGGGGATACTTTAAACAGGAGGGTGTATTTGTAGGCATTAGTGATAGCATATGCAGCACTAGTCGTCTTTGTCTTGTTTGTTTCTTTGTGTTTTGTTGGGTTTTTTTGTGTTTTTTTTTTTTTTTTTCCTCTGCTTTACTGTTCTTACTCAGAGACAATTTCCATTCAGTCATTGCCTACATGCTGAGAGAAATCAAGGCAGGGTAGAGCCTTGGAGTAATAGTAGGAGCCTTCTGTGCTAGGTGTGGAAAGACCCCAACCAAACAGAAAACAGTGTTGTGCAAATTGGGGAGGGGGGAGAAGCTTTAAAATGTTTTAGCAAACATAGGAACTTAAGCTGCTTGTAACAAACATTAAGTGGCAGAGTCACATTTCTGTCCTTGCTTTCAGTGTTGCTTTGTGGGAATTGAAAGAACTAAAGGAAAAATGTGCTTATTGCCAAGGTTTTATTGATGTGTCTGTTCTCATTAAGGCACCCTTTTCTTCTGGTGTAGTTAGTAGAAATCATTAGTTTAGCAATGGCCGTCTCGGTGTTATAAAAGCCCAGGTGGATGGGATACAGTTGTGACTGTAGCGCGTATGACTGCTGCCTTTGCTCTTGCCCTCATGAGCAGTATGATGTGCTAAACTTCTTGTGTGTTGACATGGCTTAGATCAAAAAGAGGAATTGAGCACCGGCGTGGTAGTGGGTCTTTGAGCTCAGTCATGTATAACTGATTTGCTCTTAATCCTTTTGATGTACCACTTGAGTCTTGTGCTTTCTTTCTTTAAGATACTTATTTCAATGCACTCAATACACTGACTTCCAGTAGTGTATGTTTTAGAAACTAAGCAATGTAGTGGTATAGAGAGGAGCAGGGAGTGGAATCTGAAGGCAAAAGGAAAAAAAAGTCTTTCCATGGTAAGAGTAAACGAAGGGCTGTTATTCATTCATTCCAGGCACCCTTCTATCCAAGAGTGTCTGCATGGTTCTCCCATGTTGATCTCAGCTACAGAAAATTTAAAAATGGCAACATGGAAAGCTGAGTGTTACATTTCCTGTAGCATGTCATTTAGTGTTTCTTACATCCAAACTCTTTACTGTCTCTGCTTTAGCTGTGGCAGCAGTCTCTGCCAGTTGTGAGAAGGCAAGTGCAGTGTTTTCCAGCTGTTCTGGACTGAGGCAGTGTCAGAAATGACAGAAACAGATGTGCTGGCTCTTGGGTTCTGTTGGAATTTGTAACCCGGTGCCTTTAGTTGTGCTGAAATTCTCTGCAGTTAATCTGCTGAGCTATGAAATGTGATGGCAGTTGAGGAGCTGGCACGTTTGCTTCTAGCATGTGCTATATATGAGGGCTGCGACTTTCAGTAGGAAATACTTAACATCACAGTTGCTGAATCTGATAAAACCTGCCAGAGCTTTATAAGTAAACTGGTTACTCACTTCATCTTGTATTCTTTCTTGCTTTTTGAGCTTCATTTTATTCCTCTTGTAAGGTTATTGTTTGCTGTTCTTATACAATTCCGTGTTTGGTACATGTTCTGTTTGTTCCTCTTCTGTGATTTCCTTTGTTCCTTTTGTCTTTCTCCCTTACTTGTAGTGTCTATACGTGAGTCTCTACAAGCTGGCTAAACACTTTCGGACCTGTTTCCTAGAATAAACTGATGATCTTGTTTTACTCCTAGAATCCCATTGTTGTACAGTTTTTTTAATAATGTACTTTGTAAGTATTACAAAGTGGATATCCAATTTAGGTCAAAAGTTATAAAGTTATATGAAGGATTGTTTGGGTAATACTTGGAGGATGCAGACTTCAGGTTCTGTAAAGAGCGGTGGCATCCTTCCCATCCCCCCCCAATCCACCATAAAGTACCAGATGTATTGCTTCTGTAGAAAAGCACTGGGGTATATTGACTGTTCTCTAGCATCTAGGGAAGTGGTCTTCAAACCTCTTTGATTGCACACCCCATTGCTAAAAAAAAAAACCTTTGAGCAGGCACCCCCAACGAATGTATAACTATTTATTTATGAATTATATACATGCACTGCTGTATTAGTATATTGTGTACATCATAAGTAAAAGCTAATTTTAATTTTGAACTTTTATTTAGTAATGATACAAAATATATTTTCCACACCCGCGTGGATTGTCTTTTACACCTGCTGGGGTGCACGTACCTCACTTTGGATGTACTGAGAGACCTTTTGAGAATTGTTTACATTTTATCTAGTTTTCTTAGCTTAAGAAGCTGCAATTTTCAGAAGGTCAAATATATTATTGTGCATTAGTAACACATTGTGGGTATATATATATTTAGAAGTATTCCTGTTCAGTATATGTGGTATATATAACAACTGTGTGTTTTTTGTGCTGCTTTATAATTGGAAGGGGTTTACTGCACCTGTGATTTCCTTATCAAATTGAAATTCAATAACTGAGTCATTACTAAAACAAATGTTTAAAGGAAGCATCTTAAAATGCTTTCTTACTGAATTGTTATTGCTGTCTTTGCGCGTCGCTTTGGTTGAAGGAAAACAGATATCTTTGGCAATCTTCTACATTTAGGTAATTAAAACAAGGCTAGCTGCTAGTTTTTTAGATGCTGAATACTAAGCAGGTTAGAAAAAGTAATTCAATGATGAGAAAGCTGGGTAGATTGTTTCAGGTAAGTGGGATTTTTTTAGGTGTATCCCAATGTATTATTAGACTTGAAGCTTGTTTTTTTTTTTTTTTTTCTAGTCATTGTAAGAGAAGACTCTTCTCTGGTGATGGGAGTCAATCCACTTTGCTCATTTTAACCTACCCGTTTAACTTCTGTGCAGGTGCTGATTTTTAAGTATATGTGAACTTAGTTATATTTGCTCAGGCATGGTGTCAGTGTTGTATAGGGTTTTTTTTTTCTTGATTTGCCTAAGGGTAGAATAAATTTGTTTCTGCCTGTAGCATGCAATGTGAATGTCTTCACTGGTGGAGGTAGGCACAAGTAGGGCATTCTCTGTAGAGTCATCCTGACTTTATGGTTTGTTCCCCATTCTGGACTTGTTGATATGTAAGATATTAGAAATGTTACCTTTTGGGCTACTACATTGAGGGGAATGATTAAGATAGGTCAGGATGCACAGTTGTGCAGCTTCGTGGCTGAGGTATGTTTCAGGGTGCAGCGGATTGTTTGCTGATGGGTGATATTTCCAGATTTGACAAAAAGTTGTCCTTGATGAAGTTACATGTATCTGGGTCCTGAAAAAAATCTGGTTTTAATGTTCTTGTAAATTCAAATAAAAATGTTAGATAACTTTTAGAAGTGTAGCTAGGGGAGGGAAGTGCTGGCATAATGAAGTGGACAGTATGGTACAGTGCTTTGCTATGTGTGTTGCATGTATTTGGGTTTAAATTCAGAGTAATGTAACTCGAGCTGACTTTCTGCTGCATGTCAGAAGATGACAGATTTTTGATTTTTAAAATGTCAAAACCATAAATCATTAGTTTGCTAAGATTGCACTAGCAAGCTATTAAGGAACATGGCAGTATTTACTGTAGATAAATGCAAATTTAAAAAGGTTCTCTGTATCATGGTTTAAATGATTTATTTGCTTTCACTGCACATATGAATCTGATGTGATGTAAAGATTTAGGATATTTCATTTCCTGTATGGAGCTACAAATTTGCATATTATTAAACCCTTTCCTGGAGTCGTGTCTTTCTTGTATGTCTTAAATAGTGTCACAGGTTAAGGTACACTGAAAATAGTTAATTGAACCAAAAGCAGAATTTAATGCTATTAATACGGATACTGGAAGCATACAAATTTCAGCTGGATTTATATACAGTCTATATCTACATTAATATCTAGTGAGATGTATAGTATAAGCCGAACTCAGAAAACTGCCAGGTTTTATAAATAGGTCCGTAGCCATTCTTTGGAGTGTAACAAAATTTTGTCTGGAAATTGTTCTGTTTGGAAAAAAATCAACTTGGTGGTCCTTTGTTTCCTCAAGGATTTGAAATAAAAGCTTCTAGTCACATGGTCTCCTCAGGAGCAAAGGGCCTCTGTGCTCAGTGTGGTGCTGTGGACAAAAAATGGTAGAAAATCAGCTTTATACTGTCTTCTGTTTTCTTCTTTGACCTTGTCCAATGGCCTGCAGGTTTGCTGGGTTCGTGTCCGAGCTTGGTTTCAGTACTCGTGTTTTGTGACATGTTCTTGGCAATCCATTTTATATCAGCTCTCCCACCTATTGATAGGTCAGTAAAGAATGGGAGGAGGGTAAAATTCCTGATATTGGATTTGTCCATATCTTTCATTTTGGAAACTGTTCTTGAATTTCCAGAAGGGAAGACAGAAGCACTGTGTGCAGTGGTATGAAGTAACTGTAACTGTTTTGAGTTTGAGTGCAGTATTTATTTTTAATATGAGCTGTTTGTACTGAGAATTTTTTTCATGAATTCCAAACTGATAAAATAAATGTAGGATTTTTGGATCTTTTAAAATCTGGTTTTGTAGGATAAAATTTAACATTTCGCTTAAAAGTGGGATTGTTCCATGTATAAGGTAGAGATTGAATTTCATTATTTGTACGTACTTTTAAACAAAATTTCTAAAAGCTTATTCTAAAATTAAGCCCAAAAATGCATAAAGTTTGAAATTCATAGTGCTGCTCCCCATGTTTAAAAACATCATGCAGAGCTGATTTTTCCTTGCATTGCTCTGTTTGCACTGGGGCTTCAACTGCATACTATGAAGTGAACTAATTGTGTTACTGAATTAATTTGACATAAAAATGCTTGCAAGCAGAGTAAAAATACTAGATTATTAGCTATGGTAAATACAGCATCATCGATTACAGCATAGTTACTTTTCAAAACTGTTCTTCTTCCCCTCTCCACTATCTGGGGAGAAGACCGTGAGGATGCTTCAGATGTGATGTGCCTACCTGGACAAGAATTTTGCTTTAATTTATACGTAGACATAGCTCAGTGCCTTGAAAAAAAAAGTTTTAATGAACTGTTTTATGGCTCAGATTAACTGCATAGGAGATACTTGCTATTTTTCCCTGTGTAAATTGGCTAAATTGTGTGCCTTCTGTAGGTAGCAATTGTGAAATTGAAGAAACTCAGGTTTTGTATAAACAGATTCTTAATTGTAAACTTTTCTGCTAATTTGAAATCTTATCCAGTCTTATTTCCTGGAGATACAGCTTTCGTCTTCATTGTGACAGAGCATGAGGTATAAGCTGCTGATGTAAAGCTGTCCTGGGGAAGAGGAGAATTATATTGTGCTGAGACACTGTATTAAAAGCGTGTAGTGCTGGGCTAACGGTTTCAAGTACAACATTAGGTGGCAGTAGTAGACTCTTAACACCATGTGGGTGCTTGTTAAATTTACTTTTAGGCAGTTTTCCAAACTAGAGACAGATTTGGAGAAATTTTATTTTAATACAGAACATTTATGTTACATTACTATGAAGGGAAACAGTAGGAGTGATTTTTCCTGAATGATCCATCTTTGATCATAGTTAATAACAGTATTGGGCAGAATCATATGAAAGCATCAAGGTTAAAGTGGGTGCATTGTTGTTGTGCAGTGCCAGTATTGATATACCTGGTTTAAAATGTTCCAGTCTTACTTTCCCAGTAAATGAAGGTGTTGGCTTTGTTAGGAACTTGGTAACAGGAGAGAGAGCAACTAATTATGAAGAAAATGTAGTGTGATTTTCTGCTCAAGAAATACCTGTTTGCTCTTTGTCTGATTGGTTTTGCTTTCTGGGGTTGGTTTTGGTTTTGTTTGGTTTTTTGAACATGGAGGAAAGTAAGTCCAAAGTTGGAGCAAGATTAAAGATGATGTTTATTGAATAGGCTGGAGCAGATTCTTCCCTTCTGCGAAAGTGTCACTTGCATATTCATAGTCTCAAGTTACTTTAAACTTTGAGCTAAGGCGGCAAATGACTTTAAATCATCTGCAGGTTGCTGAAAGGCTATGACCTTACCTTTCATGAGTGGGTCTTCCCGTAGTTCTTTGTGCTTTGTCTAGTTTTTCTGTTGCTTTATGGTTGATGTAGTGGCAATATATTGCAGAAAAAAGATTGACATCCCAGGCATTTTCTTTCCCTTTCCTTCCTATCTACAACCTCTCTGGGCCTGAGCCCTGTTTGTAATGATTTCACTGACTTGACATTCGTGCTAATGTCATTAATTGATCAACTACTTCAAACTATCAACAGGCTTTCCTACCAAATCTCTTCTTAGGATTCATGTTTTAATATGGTCTCACCTCCATGTGTTACGTTAGTGATGGGAAAAATTGGGAGGTGAGGGACAGAGAATGAATTGCTGCAAATTAGTATGTACAAATTGTTATTTTTCCTCAAATTTTTTCTCTTCTGGTCTGTAGAGGCCTCTCCAAATCAGGACCATCTTTTTATCACACCCAGGATGTGTACCGTGGTGTTGGCTTTTACTGTTTGTGTGCCTTCAGGGGATTTGGCTGGTTTGGGATTACTCATAATCCTATGAGATCCTTGTCTTAAAGAGATTTTAGTGCTTCCCAAATCTTTGGCATGGGAAGTATTTGGTATTTTTGATGATCAATACATTTGTTTTAAGTTTCTGAATACGTGAAGGGGACATGGAGTCCAGGATGTGAATATTCTGTTGTTACTCAAAAGCCTAATGGCTAAAATGAATCCATTGTTTGTGTGATTGTTTGCTCCAGAAGCTGCATTCAGATTTTGTCATTGAGGGATGAAAAACGAGAGTTTTTTTTGTTTGATTGGTTTTTTTTAACCTTGGGTTGACTGACGTGATGTGAAATTGTGTATAAGAACAGGGCCATTCTGGATAACATAACTAGTTTGTGAACAGATGTAAAATGTAGGGTGTTTATCAAACCTTTAATTGTTGAAATAACATCTTGTTTAGCTTAGTACATTTTTCTTGATGTTTACCTTGCATAAGTACCTTACTGTTATGAATAGAAGAATTTGGGCAGTTACCAGCATTGTACACACAGTTTTACAGGTTCTTGTTAAGCATAAACTTAAAATTTTCCCTGAGATATGCCTAGCCTACTTGGCTGCACTTTATTCTTCATGGAATAGGCATTTTCTACTGGATAGGCATTGTACATTCTCATTGTTTTGGACATATTAAACAATTTGGAGATTACAAAATCAATATCTGTCGTGGTTTAAGCCTAGCTGGTAACTCCGAACCACGCAGCTGCTCGCTCACTCCACCCCACCTTCCTCCCCCCGCTCCCGGAGGGATGGGGAGGAGAATGGAAGGAATGTAACTCCCCCGGGTTGAGATAAG
>JANEMJ010030906.1:0-35506 GCA_024361745.1 Cacatua alba
CTTAAGGTCCTTTCCAACCTTAACTATTCTATGATTCTATGATTCTGTGATTTTATGCTAAGTCAATCAGATGCCTAGAATTCAGTCCGAGAATTTCAGAATGCTGTGTTTAGTTAGGCTTTAGTCTGGGAACAATGCTCATAACACACCAATGTTTCAATTGTTGCTAAGCAGTGCTTATCCTCATCAAAAACTTTTCAGTCTCTCATGCTCTGCCAGTGAGGAGGGGCACAAGAAGCCAGGAGACAGCAGAGACAGGACACCTGACCCAACTAGCCAAATTATGCCCAGTATATAAACCAGGAAGAGTTACCCAGAAGGGACGGATGGCTGCTCAGGGATGGGCTGGGCATCTGTCAGTGGGTGGTGAGCAATTGTATTGTGCATCATTGTTCTTTGCTGATTTTTTTTTCATTTGTTTTTTTCACCTTTTAGTCTTACATTGCTCTCCTTGTTATTTCCATTTTCTTTATTAGTAGTAATAGTAGTATTAATTGTACTTTATTTTAACTGTTAAACTGTTCTTATCTCAACCCATGGGTTTTACTTTTTCTTTTCCCTGATTCTCCTCCCTGACCCATCATGGAGTGGGGGAAGTGAGCAAAGTACTTAGTTGCCATGACCCAATTCTAGTTAGATGTTTATGGAGCTGCCTGCGCGCTTGGTTTGCTTAAAAAGAAAGATTCATCAAGGCAGTGCAATGAGAAATAGAGTCTTATTTTTCCACTGGATTTTCCTTTCATTATGCATTCTTGTAAGTTTACATATATAGAGAGATACTAATTCAAAATTAGCAGGAACAGTCAATTTCTAGGAAGTTGATTTTACATTGTCAGTGCCACAGGAATGTTTTAAGATAATACCTTCAAAGCCTAATAGATTGAAATACTCCCTACATCAGACATACGTACAAGAAAGTGATCCTTGATTTTCACTGTAGCCTGTACCCAGAAACGAGACAGATTTTGGCTTACAATGGATATGCAATTTCAACATGATACCATGAATTTCTCCAACCACTGACATGAACAAGCTGCTTAGCTTTCTTGTCAGTGACTTTGATAGCTACGGGTTTCGCTTACATTTTTACGTTTACTTTTGAAATATTCACTGGAAGGTCTCTTAAATGAACTAAGATTGTAATCATATAAAAAAAAAATAACCCAAACCAAACAAAAACAAACATGATTTCTTCCTATTACTGTGCTAAACTGAGATGCCTGCTCATGTCATATAGATCTTGCAGGCAGCTGGACTAAGACAGTGCTGTATTATGAACTTGAAGCATTCCATTAAGTCAAGAGATACTTTCGTACTTTTGTTTTCTTTTTTTTTGGGGTTTTTTTTTTTGCCTCTTTATAGCCCTGTTACCCCATGGAAACTGCTTTTAGAGGTGATAAAATGTTCAGAAATAATTATGTCAGAATTCTGAATTATGTAGAAATAATTATGTCAGAATATCTGTATACCAGCTATGGCTGAGGGAAGAGAGAGAGTTGAATCTTGAGCAGTGCTCAAGTTTATTTTTATCCTTTGGATTGCACCTATCCACTGGAGCCACACTGTAAACTACAGAATTGCTGAGATAGTCACTGAGTATAAATAAGCCAGTGATCTGGGCTAATGTTCAAAAGAAATATAATTTGAGCTAAAGCATCATAGAATCAGGGTCAGCAAATGTATACACCACTACAGCACATGTATTTAGTTGTATTAATCATGCTATAAACCCATCCATTTTCCAGTTTAAGCACTTTATCATGATGATTATGAAAAGTTTCATCCTCTGAGGTTTTAGTGCAGTCTACCAGTAGACACATACTTAGCTAGAACAGCAATGTCAAAGCTTCAGTAAGAATTCAGGCAAGGACTCTTCTTATTTTGCTTTTTCCAAACAAATGGTCATAAATACCATACAATCAGAAGATCGGTGTTTCCAACCCAGAGCCTCATTTCACTGGTGGCCTATAAGATTATTCACTCACATGTTATTTCCCCAGTTACCACTTGGATCTCTTCAGAATCCCTGCTGCCCCCCCCATCTGTGTTATGCACACAGTCAGTCTGTGTTATCTAATCTGTGTTATCCACAACTAATGAATCACAACCAATGAATCACAAACAACATTAGCAAGTCTTTCTGCCTTTTCACGAGAAAAATTAGTCTGATGCCATTCAAAGAAATCCATCATTTTATAGTCTTCTGATAAAAACAGTACTGTATTGTCTGTAGCTGCACACCTCGAGGAAGGAGCACACAGCATGGGACATGTATAGGATGCTTATATGAATTATCCTGCATCTTGGCCACAGGAACATTTATTCATCTCTTCTTGCTGGTCTTTTAGCCAGACTTACCTCACCATCATGAGAGCACTTACAGACAGACAGTTCTGGGGCTACACACACAATGTTTTTCTGAGCTATAATATGCTAGAGAGTATCCCTGCAAATTGCCTGAAATAGGTAAGAAGTCCTTTAAAAGGTATGAATATATTCAAGCAACATCTACTATACACCAGGAGAGTGCTATTTCATTTAAGTAACTTACATTTTGACAGGAAAACAAAATCACCCTTCCGCACTACTGCCTTCCATAGCAACATAGACAGTGTAAGTTTTCAAAGGTCATGTGTTCTGTATTACTCGAAACTTATTAAAATATTCACTTTGCTAGTTTACTGAACCATCTGCAAGCTCCTACTCTTGCAGGCTCCTACTGTTTTGTTTGTTTTTTTTTTAAGGGATGATTGGCACTTTTTGCCAGAATCTGATCATATTTCGCATACATTCCATGGCAATAAACTCATTATCAATTCTAGACACATGATACCTAAATGTCATCAAAATCAGCCATCACCTTCCTGACGAGTTCCTGAACCTGGCCTAGCCACTTTACTATGGTTCCAGGGAAGATATCCTGATAGTCAAGTATACAAAGAGTGGTTTAATAGAAGGAGCCATACAAGATCACATAGTAATGAAACACTTGGCTGCATTCTCAGGCTATTCATGCTAAAACATGCATTTCTATATGTGATAACAACGGAACAGAATTACTTGTGTATAAGATGGGCATCACTGTTCTGAAAGGAAATACAGTCTTAATGGGATGAACGCCTATACAGCTCCTTACTCTCTGCATAAAGAAAAGTCTATCTTTGTTTGCAATAATATATTCAAAAAAATAAACCAAAACCAACAACAACAACAACAACAACAACAACAAAAGGTCATATGTCATAGTGATTTGATGTGCTGCTTTTATGCTGTAAGATTATGGTACTCTTCCATGATTTTAAATAGACACAAATTCAGTCATAAATACTGACATGACCAACAGCTAATTTCAGAAGCATGGATCTCCCAACACTGTCAGTGAACACTTCCCAGTGGCATACAAGAATCCTGAAACTCAACAGGGCTAGCTCAGTGTTTTCCAGAACTGCAAGAAGTGTTAAGAGAGAGATATCTGGCTACTTCTAGAAGCATCTAAATACGAAATAATTGAGGAAAATCAAACCTGGATCAGTGATAAGAAAGTCCCACTAGTGCAGGTAAACTAAAATATCATTAAATACAAAAATAGTGAAAATCTACTGGCATCAAGTAACATATTTCAGAGAGCACTCTTTGTGTTAAAAAATTACTCTAAAGCAAGAGGTATTTTAAATGAGGTAATCCAAGTAGGAGTCAGGCATTTTCCTTTAGGTGAATAACTATGTAAAGCTATTGTATATATCACACTAAATAGAAGGAACTATTCACAGACTTAAAAATTCTGAGTACAAGAAACATCGTAATATTAACTTTTGAGTAGCCTTCAAAGGTAGAATGTATATTACATACCCCCTACATTTACAGTGGTTTCCCTCCCATTCCCCTCAATTTGAATCCCTGACATTCAATGCTGAACTTCATCTATGCCCTGTATCTGAAATGATGGCTGTTACAACAGCCCCTGGAATCCAAAGCTTCATTGACAAATGAACTTACAGTTGTGTTAAGTGAACATCTGGTTTTTCACAAGACTGAAAATTAAGTTACAGTTACCCTTCAAGTGTTGATATACATTCAGTTAGTGATCTTTGCTTCCATGTGAACAATTTTCACTCTACTTTTTCTAAATTAGAAAAAAAGTAAAAATGCCACAAGAGAGACAGTAAGACTAGCTTTTTTCTTGCCATCATTTAATATTTCTTGTATTAGTAACATTGGCATATGCTATCACAGCCTTGTTATTCTTACATGTCTTACTGTTTTAAGGCTACTGCGTTGTGGTTCTGGTCTTTAAGCACTCTACACTTTATGCACAATATGAAAGACTGTTAAAAGATATACTTTCAGTACTGATGTGCGAAAGATCTCTGGCTATCAAGAGAGAGGCTTCCTAAGAAGCACAACATTCTTTTCAGTAAGGATGTACAATGTACAAGGATGTACATTAACACCAACTACAAATGCTGTGATAAAATCTTCTATATTTTTAGTTGAGCACAATACTGAATCTTAAGCACAATACTGAATTTCCTCATGCTTTAAGATCTGCACAATCCACATCTTAATCACATGATAAGCTTCCTATTTCTCTGTACTAATTACCTGTTAAAATACAGGGGATTTTAATTGCAAAATATGTAGTAATCTAAAAATTAGTTCCACGGTGCTGTAAAATTTAGTGCATCAAGACACATCTTTTTGCCACTTACTGCTACAGGCTTCATCTAAAGTAAAATTTAATTCCCAATTCTTAAAAGTATTTAAGTTTTCTTTTCAGCATGATCTCTAAGAATCTCTGTCCATGCAAACTGTCCTTTCAACATTTGATGCAAAAATGTTTTTTTGCTCTGGTAAGGAGCAAGACCACTTCCTGCTTTTCATTCCTTTTTCATACATAGAGTCTATTACGTAGTGAAAAGCTTTTTGGCTAACAGAGACTTAAAAGTCTTCAAAATTACCTTGGATCAGCAATGGCCATGTAACCTGCTGATACCTGAATGTCACAGTTTACAGCTGAGCCAAGTGGTCACCACTCAGTTGCCTGTGGACAACTAATGAAGTACAAAAGCTGCTGCTCTTGGTGAGCTCAGCAAAGAGGCAGTGATAAACGGCAAACTCCTCTCCAAAAGGAAATCGAGAAGCAGATATGCTGGATCCCATCTGAAGTGCACCCGTCTGCGGCAGGGAATTTCAGTCGCCAAGGGTACCAGTAAGCAACTCTTTCATGTATAATAAATTCAAATTTTCATACGATCAAAAAAATAGCAAATTAAGACTTATATTTCTGGCAGTGCACAAGGTGTGGGTCTGTTCACAATCCAACCATGATTATTCTAGAAAAACTCTGAAAATAAAAGTATCTCAACACAATGTTATATACATTCTCTCTAGGACTGTATGGACTTTCATTTCTTGAATAGACATATGCCTAAATTTAGACATGTCCTTAAGTCTGACAATCCTTCATATTATCTGGAATGTATCTGCAGCAAAAGACGTATTTATGTGTTTCCAAGAATCTGGGATGAAAGTAAAAGGAATTGCAGCTATCACTGGTCTCAGGAATGTTAAGGACTCTGACTACAATCTGAGGAATAGAATGCCAAACTATTCAACAGCTAAATACCAGATTGTAGCCACATTGCTGGATAAATGTAATCTTGCTTGATTGCTTGTTTCTTCAGGCAAGAAAGAGCAGCACTTGAAAAGACAACAGTATTTGATCACATTAATCTTTTTTTTTTTTTTGCTGAGATTTCTGGAGCAATAAAAAAAGAAAACAAGAAAACCAAAATAATATCACTACAGAACTAAGGCTGTTTGATTAGTTGGGTTATACTATAATCCTATAAATCTAACCATTTTGATTTGGAGTTGGAGAAAGAAATTCATGGCAAAAAAAATCAGTACGAGTTACAAATTGTTGAGGCTGTTGTGTATTGCAGGGGGGGGAACAATTTTGTTTGGATATTTCATGATTCTGTTTTAATCTCTTACAGTTAAGGTTAAAACAAAATATTTGTACAACATACCAAAGATATTTCAAATGACAGAATAAATACATATGACAAGTGAAGTTGGAGACATTCTTGCTTCCCATGTGCTCAAATACATTTCACAATTAGAGTAGCAATTGTCATTACATTGTTATGCATGATGTAATCTCAGATGGGAAAATGAAGTCACATAAAATGTTTTTGATTTTGAAGAAAATGAGTAAGTGACCAGATTTAATACATACCACTGCAAGATGCTGGAAAATATTTCTGCAGGGATATTAAGAACTTTCTCCCCTTCAGATCTTAAGATGGAAAAAATTCTGCTTATAAAAGTTGATAAATAAACATATTATCCAACTACACTAGAGTAACATTAAAGTTGTTTGCCCATCTTTTGATTATGAAATATACAGAAACCTTGCATTACACTTGTGTACTGTAAGAGAGCTGTATTATCCGGTTTGTTTATTTTCCTATCTATGAAAAAGAACTCTTATACAGGCATGAGAAATACTAAAATTCGAGATCATATTATAACAGATCTTTCAAGGCTGCAGAGCGCAAGACTAAACCCCAAGTGGTTTTCTATCATAATTGCTTGAAGCTGGACCAGACTAAAAGGAATTGCAGCTATCACTAGTCTCAGGAATGTTAAGGACTCTGACAACAATCTGAGGAGCACACTGGCCTCATGGAGGATTATCTTTCCTTCACACATCAGATGATAGATAAGATACTCAAGTTTCTTTGAATTAATGGAGCTTTTAATCTGCCTGCTGAGATAGGCCCTGGGGGTCTACAAAAACCAAAACCAAACAAAAAAAAACCCAAACAACAAAGTCTACAGTGGACAGATAAGAGTTCCAAATGCAGTTACGTGTCACTGTATGAAGAATCAACATATGTGATCTGAGAGAGGCTTTACATGTGTGATCATAAGGTGTACCAACTTCAGACTATGGCTATCTAGACAGATGACACAGCTGCTTTCATCAGCTTGACTGTTACAAAAGTTGGGAATGTTTGTCTCAAAATTACTTCCAGTCCTCTATCCCAATTTACTGCAATTCCAACTGTTTGCTTTTTCTGCTTTGTAACACTTTTTATTTTATGAGAATACGAACTTCCAAGCCTTGTGCAGAAATGTTTTTCATATTCAGGCTAAGGATACATTTGCTTGAGTTAAGCAAACTATTTTATATCATTATAAATATTTATATATAGTTATATATGTATATAATGATGCAGTGTGTAGATATACATTGCATGCACAACAAGAGAAATTTATGGTCCTTGGGCAAAAAATGAAAAATTGATAAAGTTTCATTACTCATCAAGTGAGCTGTCTTTCTGTAACAATTCCAAATCACAGCTTCCTTCACTAGCATTGAAAGTTACATGTACAGGAATTTGCAGACTCTAATGACCTATTGCATTCAGTGAGAGTACAGGATTTCACCTAACACTTAGCTGCAGTAAAAATTTCCTTAGAAAGATATTTGTACACCTTTGCAACAGCTTCAATATAAAGGAAATAGTCATAATAGTGAAAATTAAAACCACCTCAAAATTGTCTGCATACAAAGGTGAAACTGCCCTTCTTACATTCAAATATACCGCAAATGAAGGCTTATGGTAGAAAGGTTCCTAACTTTCCTGGTGCTCACACAGCTTTAAGAAGGCCCTTCAATATGTTAACATATTATTACATCTGATGTCTTTACCTTCTGCCTATCAGTTTCTTAGTTACTGTATTCAGTGCAAGTGGGGAACTAAGAGAATTGTCTTCAGGCAGAAGCTAAGAGCTGTAAACGTAATGCTGCCTTTTGCTTGTAGCTGATTCAGGACATCACTCTTTAAGTTTGAAAAGTCTACTAATTTGATTTATGCCACTTTTGGGGCAGTACAGCAGGAAAAAGACAATTAAATATACTATGCTGCCTTCATTTCTAATCTATGAAATGAGTGTAAAATTCTGAGTCAGTAGCTTCAGCATGAGCCACAGGGAAAAGAAAAAACCAAAATCAAAACCATTCAGTCATCTTATGGAACAAAGAAAATATTTCTTGTAATGACTTGACAATCCATAACAAGCCCTTTATGAATCGGATAATCCACTTATCTGTAAAAAGACAGCTTAAAACCTATAAAGCAACTCAGTTTTCGAAATGGATTTTTGCCAAATGGAATTCAATGTTCAAATATGCATCAATAAATAGGTCTTCTGTAACAGAAAACAAATTACATCTCCTGAATCAAACAAGGGTGTGGGCATAATGTCCAGCCATCTCTTTTGTACTCTAGGATATTTTCTTGAAATATGAAGCAGGATCTCAGGCTGCTGCAAACTTTCAGGATTCATACTTTCAGGATTCATTCAACTACCAGAAACATTGGTAATAAAGAAAAACTGCTGTACTCTTCTAGCATATTTCAACAAATTCAGAAAAAACAGTTTAAAATTCATGCAATCTGATTATTTGCATATATTAAGAAACTTATTAATTTGAAGCTACTCATTCCAAATTAATTGGCATCAGGTTAGCTTCAACTTACCTGTCAAATGCATTATATGAGCATGACTCATGCCAACATTAGTATCATAAATCTGAATTTCTAACTCAGCAAAATGAGCACTGTAGAAAGTTACTCTTAAACGTACTGCATCAACGCTGTAGTAGTTCCAGTCACCTCGTATCAAAATACTAGTAAAATCTTTTGAAGAGGATACTGATGTATTAGCTGGAGAGAAACATGACCAGCAAAATAGACGTTTCTGTTTCTCTCAAACTATCTGAAGTCATTCTGATGTTCTTAGGTTTACTTAACTCTGAGAAGAAAAAAAAAAAAAGGATGTTTCTATTTATTTTTTGTAGTTTATTTTAATGAAACTAGGTGCACCAAGTAATGGGAGGAAAGCAATCCTTGTGTTTAAGCATAACCTGATACAGCTGAGGTTTTGTGCAAGGAATTCAGTTTTATTTCCCTCGTGGCTTACAGACTTTCATCCTCTAGGGCTCATGATTGTCTTTTTCAACAGGTACAGATTCCATGCACATAAATGCTGAGGAGAAGTTTTTTAAAAAGCACAGAAAGCACACGATCAGGTGGAGGATGACTGAAGTATATGTAGCAGGATTTGAAACACTATCATCTTCTACATCCAAAGAGGTCAATGTTTCTACCATGGTTATGGAGCAATTATTTTAAAATCTGTTTGTTATGCAAGTCGTAACATCACAAAACAAATCCTGTCTGAATGAGATGCAAAATAAGTGTCTCAAATTTGAAAGTTATATTAAAACACTAATAAATAGTCTCACTATTGTTGCCACACAATACGTCATAGAGCCACCTTGCTTAGAAAGCTCCATAAACCAAAGATTATGAAGAAGCTGGGTGGTTCCTTTACATATAAAGACACAATCCAAATTCAATAGGCATGTGTTACTCAAATGGAAGGATTCATAGAGTTTCAGCTGTAGCTCCTCATGGGTTTTAAGGGAAATAGTGAAGTGTCCTCCAAACCATGAACAAGAAGAAAACTTCGTGCTACTTTTACTATTTTGTTTACCTTGTCTGTCTTAGTTTGGTAAAAAAGAAAAAAACCATGAAGGAAAAGAAGCCACAGCAATCCTTCTAAAATATTCTGCTAGCCTTAGGTTAACTAACCGGCTGTCCAAAAGGCTGTAAAATGCATTTATATACAAGTACAAAATGCAATTTAAGAAATAATTCCACAGACAAGAAGGAAATATCAGAAGACATTTTTAGAGACTCATCAATGAAAGAGGACCTGTTCATCATGCCTGAAAACCCACTTCTTGAGGAACTACTTAAAAATCTGAATGTTATAAACTCTAGTCTTTTTGCCCTATGTTCCTTAAACATCCCAGTGAATCTCAAAGGGAAGGACTATAAAATAATTAAGGAAAAAAAAAGAACCTAAGCTAAACACAGCCATCATTTAGGAGGAAAACTGTATTGAGAAAGTACGTGGCATATGAATCACTGAATTTAAATAATCAGAAAATCTCTTCATATAAAACATCTGCAATTTTCTTTAAAATATAAAAACACTGACCAGTTCTGTGCTATCACTATTCTAGGCAGTTCAGTGTTTTACAGAATTCCAGCTAAAGTTGAGATTATGTCTTCAAGTTATTTTTTACAGAAGTTGCTAAAGTTGTACTTTAGTAGTCTAGTTCAAGTGCTACTGCTTATAGGAGTAGCAGTGAAATTAGCCTACAAAAAGTACTAAACCCCCTACACACATGCTTCAACATCAAATATATTATTAATAGACCATATTCAGTTCTGTGAAATGTTAGACCAACTTATTCATTTTCACTGGCCTCAATAGCACAACAAACTATTTGCTGATGACTGATGTTAGCAGGAATGGTATTTCAGTGGGAAGTATGCACATGCAAAATCCTGTGCTCCAGAATTAGTTGCCTCCTAGCAACATAAAGATGAGCTAACTTTCCTTAGAACATTAGTATTTTTTCACTTTGCTTAGTTTTTGACTCTGTTTGCTGGAAAAAAAATATATATCTATATATTTCAACACCTCCCCTCCATTGCATCGTAAGTTACATTTAACAAGGAATAAAAGCCTCCATGTAATTCAGGATCACAGCTGTAAAAAGCCTTGCTCACTCTCCATTTGAGATACCTGCATTCCTATTGACTAAAACAAAAGTTGATTTTACTTCTTTTGAATGAAGAGCTAAAAACCAACGTAACAGAACAGCCAACCTTTGCATTTTGTATTTTTACTGAAAACTGAAAGTGGGAAATAGTCCAAGGGTGGGATTCTCACTACTTCCTTAGGCTTCAAAACTAGCAAGCACATGAACATACCTCACACTTAACATTTGGGGAAACATTTTAACTTTTGGGAGAATAAATAATTAAGGTTTAGCAATTGCTAACATAACTGGAGTTTTTGTTTTGTTTGTTTGCTTTTTCTGACTGCTCAGTTCAATAGGCAGGTGCTCAGGAGAAAGATTATGTTTCAGTCAACTTTTGTTTAAAATTTACTGCTTCTATGTTGCTCAAAACCATGATTTGCAGAAATATTTCCTGAGTGATCAGCCACTTGAATGTACCTGTTTCTCTAAAATAATGCAATAGGAAGAGAGTTTTTAGTAACTTCTGTAAATGAAGAAATGTGCAACCTGACCCCTAAATCTCATCCTGGAAACCCTGTGAGGTGAGTCACAGGTAAGTAAATGGGATTACAGAGTGTGGGTCCCCATAGGTTTTACAGGAATCAAGACTGATGATTAACATGTGCCTCATGTTTCCTTACTAGCTAAGCTGTTTGTCTGTTTGTTTTGGCCACAGTTGGAATAAGATCTTAAAATGCTGATATCTGAAGTTTTGTCTTTAAGGGGATCCACTCTCTTTGCAGAAGTACAAATAAAACATGGTATTTCTTTCACCTCACATTTCAGTCACGTTTTTTACCCTTCTGAACTGATTTTTGAAGACAGAAGGTTAAAAATGTTTTATGCTTTCACTGTGCCAACTGAAACAAAACCAAATTTGAGCCATTAGCAAGTTAGGAGAGACTATCCAGAGAGATTTCACAAGGCTCCTGTCTATGGAAAAATATTTTCTTTTCTATGTATTCCATGTGTGATCACCAGTCAGTGGCAGACATTCAAAACAGATGTCCACAATTAGCAATCCCACAGTTCTTAGTTGTTGTCTCTTGATGCATTTATACTGATATGCAGCTATTGCCTCAAGAGTGGATTTCAGGTCAAATTTACCACTTGTATACACTGTTTGCTGAATAGTTTCAGGGCTTGCTTGGGTAAGCTAGCTAGTGTTCCTGGGAAAAACCTATGCTTTTCCAGAACTTGAATGCCTTTCTTGCTACCTAGCCCCACAGCTTTCTGTTAGCCTGTTTTCCATTGCAGCTCCTGTACTGGATCCATATCTAGCAGACAAAACAGCCTGGTGTATTTCCTAGGAAGACCTTGACTTCATCTGTCAAGATAATGTGTGCTTTGTAGACTGCCTGACTTTGTTTGCCTACGCAATGAAAGGAAAGAATAAAATCTTGAGAATGCCAAGAACTTCAAGTCACTCAGGTGATGTTTTTGTTTAGGAAATCTGATTTAACTACCACTTCAAAAGTATCTGATATAAGTAGTTCAAAGCTAGTTGAAGCAGCCTGTAAAACAGTATTCTTAGGGTACGCCACCTAGACGTCAGTGGGGTTGCTCAGAACCTTGAAGTAAGAATTTGATATCATGGTCTTGATTGCACCTCATGACTACTGACATAAACTATGTTTGGGCAGTGAGGAATTGGGTTTTTTAATATTTTTGGATAAGACTATGAGATTCTAAGCACCTCAGTAGAACAGAGAAACTACTGCAATTTGCAGTAATATTCCTTTTCTAACTTACCCTTCTTTCTTCACACTTTTCTTTATTCTCTATTTTTAGTCATTACATAAAAATATACATATAATAGACATTTTATAGTCAAAATATATTAAGGGAGATTTTATTTTATATTCTTACTCATATAATACTGTGCCTTGACAAAGTATCAAAAGTGAGTATATATTTAAAACAGATCCTAGCAAGTTAGAAACATACCTATAGAAACATTACTTCATCTGTTTTATCATCCTTTATCTTATCCCTACACTACACTGAATTCAGTTTCCCCTACCCTCTTTTACTCTCTTCTGGTAGTGAATGGCCTCTGGAAAATACTGGGTGTGAATTCAGTTTCCCCTACCCTCTTTTACTCTCTTCTGGTAGTGAATGGCCTCTGGAAAATACTGGGTGTGGATAGACTTCCTTGCTCACTAGGGAAGAGAGGAGTTTTCCCATCCCAAGAAGTGTTGGTTGTTATTGTTCCTCACACCCTTCTGAATCACATAAAAAAACTCTCTGCTTTTCAATATCAGTCTTTTCACACAGGGCAAGTGAAAAAAAAGTACTTAAAATCGTGCCCTCCACTAAAAGTGCCATTTAACAGGCACACGGATAAACTCTGCCTTTGACATCTGACCATAAATCTTTGATTTCTGTGAGAAATAGTTAGGCATATTATATACAGAAACTATAAATAAGCATAGCTTTTGCCCCTCAGTTAAGTCAGGTTATTGTGAGATTATTGCTTCTTCATGCTTTGAATTAAGATCTTCATGTTCATTCCTGTTATTCAGAGGGACTCATCAGTTGTGCAGGCAGATTATATGCAAACTGAACAATACAGAGCTTTTTGCATGACAAAATAGTCAAATGCTAGCTATCCATCATAAAACATAGGAGGGTGTACTGTGTATTTTCATATGGACAAAAGGGACTCCACCTATTTCCATTTGAGATTTATCGCTAGCCTCTCTCATATTGATTCCAAAGATGGAAAATAAATTAGATCATATGAAACTCATAGGAGTTGCTGTTAAAACGGTTTGCTGGTTTGTCCTCAGATCATAGAGTTGTCACAAATGTACTGGAGGGAATGCCAACACAATAGTCAGTTGTCTAAAGCTAACATTTTTTAAATATAATCAGCATATTTTGATAGTGAAATTATTTGTGACTTGAACTGTGGAATAGACACATTCTCTGTGAAAGCTACATATCGTATCCTTCCTATTGTTAAGGAACAAGCCCCATCTTTGCCTTCCTTTGAACAGGATTTTTTTCTGCTAAAGATAATTTCTCATAGATTTGACATTTGCAATAAACACATAGTGGAGGATGTAGAGTAAGGGAAATAAAACAATATTGATTCAACTATTCCCTTTTTCTTCTCGCTTTTTCTGGAATACCTGTAGGGTAAGGAGGGAATGAAAGAGTGTAAGACTGTTGTTGCCAGAATTTCTATCAAAGAACCCATTTCATACCTGTTCAGGAAGTGAAAGGATGATGTGAATACATTTTCTGATTTTCGCCTCTGAACATGCCAAAAAACTCAAGTTTCTTCAAAATGTATGCTACACACGGATAAATATTTGTCCTCAGTTCTACAGCAAATCTCTTTCTACAATGTTTGAACTATAACACAGCCTCAACAAGAATGAGAACATTACTCGAATTCAGTATTGCTAACACTAAAAATTATAGTAAATTCTACATTTTTAAAACCACAAATAATATACTGATAGAGATTTAAGTAAATTCTAAACAGGAACTTTGTAGCATGTACTTAGGTCCTTACATCTAATTCTTTGCTTGCTCTGTACACTGTACAGTTCATCAGTATTTTCCTATAAAATATACCTAATTCTAACCATTGTGAAATCTTCTACAAGAAACTCAATACAATTAATTTCATTAGCATTTGTTTCCCCCCCCCCCCCCCCCCAACTATTATAGAAACTCAAAAGTAAGTACTTTCTTGTATTAAACTGCTTACACTTTAGAGCGGAAAGTGTGATAAATTCTCAAAGATATGATAGTAAGTTGTTATCAGGAATTGAGTAGATGGTAGTGAATACATCCATAACCGGGATAAAAAGTAGTATGCTGAACACTCACACATTAAATTATTTATTTATTTCATTGAAACTACTTTGGATACTTACCAAAAAATGCTTTTACATATACACTGTGAACAGACTCTAAGTAGCAAAGGGGAAAAATCAACTCCACAATAAAAACAGCTGCAGAGGCCCAGGGCACATACAAACCAAGTGTGGCATTATTCAAGCATCAAGTTTGGCTATTATCAGAAAAAATGCTTCTTGTTTACAAAAACAGCTACTGATTTATGCTAGGCTAACTCTAATATTTGGAAATATGTTTTCAAGCTCTCCCACACAGTCAAAAGACAGCCTACCATCCCCTCAAGTCCCCATTTAATAATTACAAATTATCTGCCTCTTCTGCTTCAGTTCACATTCTTACCATTTTCCCATACTTAATATTAAGTGAATTTGCCTTACAGAAGATGCATGCTTTGATCACTCCCTCATCTAATTTGATCCATGAACAGCATTTTGCTAACATGCGAAAAATACCACTGTAAGTGAAACCCATCCTTTGAACTTTAGCACACATTGCTACTTGCTCACTTTTATTTTCCCAGGCTTCTGTAGACCTTTTTGTCATGACGCAAGCAGTGCTGAAGAACTGTGACTTCCACTTATTATTTCAGAAGGTGTGTCAGGACAAAATTGGACACGGAAACTTCTGCTTTTTAGGGGGGAGGAGAGGGAAGGGATGTTCTTTTTTTCTAAGGTGAGAAGCAGGTCTCAAACAATAAAATTTACACAGGAAAAATTATTCATCTCTGCTACTATTCCAGGGAAAGGGAGTGCTAAGCCTGAACACACTAGACAAAGTTTTACATAACTCATTCACCTCCAACACTCTTTTGAGAGAGAAAGTGTCATTCAAAAACCTTGCTTGCTGGCTCATTTAGTCTTTTCTGAAGGAACCTGGCAAAGGATCCACCAGCATTATTTACTAGGGAGCATTTTATTCCAAAGGAAAAGGCAAATAAGGTTTTACACATTAAAATTTCCTTTGCCAAAAAGATCAGATCCTGACTTGTCATATTGCCTCAGAGAAGATAAATTACAATCCCCAGCCCCCGGTAAAGGACATATTAGCAATTGTCCTATTCAAGTACATGTGAATATATATTTGTTACATGAAAAAGAGATCTTTTATTTGACAGTGTTCCCATATTCCTAACATCCAAGCCCTTCATAATTTTTGTTTTGTTTGTCTTTATTCTGAAAATGTTTAAAGATCCCTAACAAAGACACAAGGGTCTAAGCCCAGACTCACATTAGCATTTAGTCTTCTAATGCCCATAAAAATCCATGGTAACTAGGTACTAGAATAACTGTCAGTCTGAGGCTAAATAACTCACCAAAGAGTTAGAAAGGATGTCTGTGGCAGAAGAATCAATTCCAGGTCCCCAGTACCCAATATCTCACATACATTTGTTTTAGCAGTAGTTTCAATTTAAGCAGCTGCTTGGCCCAATTTTTTCTTTCCTATCTCACTCCCCTGTGAACATCACCTTTTCTTTTATGCCAGTCCAAATATTAGTGTGGTGCTAGCTAAACCAGATCAGGGAACAGACACCCAATGATATGATCTATGTATGTTCCAGGACCAGATAAAAAATGCTGCTAAATCAAAGCCATTCTAAGAAAGACTATAATAGACAAACATTGCTTTAAAAGAGACACACATGACAGACAATTCTAATGAGAAAGCAGTGAGTCTGTACAAATATTCTTCATCTGGTTGAGAACCATTGTTGTTAACAAAATGCTCAAAAGAGCAAAGAGCGGAGTTTAAAAATCATCACATACTTCTACTATGGTAGGGCTGCCAAAACTAACTTGAGTAGTTCAAACTACTTCTCCCAGTTTAGATTGTTTCCTTCAGAAGTTTTGTTCTAATTCTAACTGAAGAAATAACCAATTCTATAAATTGTGGATAACACTACATTTGGGCATATTAGAATCTCTTTTTCAATTTCCGCTCTCTTTTTCTAATCTTAATTGCTTGGTCTACTCTCTACTTTTTTTACAGCAGTTCCATTCTTTAAATCTGTTTCCTGCTTTCCTTCAGCATTCTCTCTGTCCTCCCCAAGAGATAATTACCTTATTCAAAAGTGAACCAATGATATTGAAGCGAATACTTACAAAGTTTCACAAAGGTTAATACGGCCTGAAAGAAAGAAAACAATGTGGTCACTCCCCATAATAATAATAGGTACACATTCACACTGTTGAGATACAGTTTTTGTCAGCATTAGGAACCTCCTGTCCACCAGGCTGTACACCTGAAACTACGTCTTAACAACATTCCAACCTACCTGCACCCTCTGCAATAGTTTAGGAAGGTCTACACTGAGCAGGACTTTACAGCATTAGAAACCACAGGCTTCAAAAGAAAAGTTTAATTTTTGCATCAGAATGATGTGATAGCATTTAACACAGATGCAGAGAAAGGCACAAAAAAAACAGTGAACAAAAATATGTCAGCCTGTCAATCAATCTATCTCAGTCAAACAACAGTTGCAAAGCTAAGGCATTAATCATATAACAGTTAATCAAATCCACCGCAGGTGAATTCTGAAGCTGATTTTAAATTGAACCATATAGTGAAAATAAGTACATTTTGGACTATATGAGGTGTAAGCTTACACCCATATTCAACTAAGTATTTTCTCTAAAATTTTAATTTTATAATTGCTTCCTATTGCATAGCCAGGGAAACACACACATTGTAAGAAAGAAATTATGGAGCACACCAAGTATTTTGTTTTCTAAACATAGTTGTGCAGATCTGTAGAAGAGATTTCACTAACAAAAGCGTTAAATGCTTACACATCTGTTTTTGCGGCTTTTGGGTATTTGTCACAAGCAATAGATCTAATTATTCAAAGTTAGTTAGCAGCAACCCCCACAAAGCAGGAGTTTTCTTTCCTTTCCCAGCCACTACATACAAGATTCTTAAATTCAGCTCATTTGTCTGTGTAACTTCCTGATAGAAAATAAAGCTCTTGCTTTGCTGTGATATTAGATAATTAGGATTTTTTTTCTGTGTGATTTTTTTGTTTTGGTTTGGTTTGGTTTTGGGTTTTATTATTTGGGGGTTTTTTGTTTGCTTGTTCCTCTCCTTAGCTTCTTCCCCATGTCTGATCTTCACTGGCAAATTAGTTGCTCACTTTAGCTTTCTGTATGATACACTGTAAGTTTTCCTTAACTAACTGTTTCTTGACTCAGCTTTTTGAACTGTAGATTTGTTAATGTGAAGGACTTGATTACCCAGTAAGTACTAAAAAAGTAAACTGATTTTTGTATGAGGCATTATCATAAACTGAATAAGACAAAATTAAACAAAATTGCATCTCTGACAAACTGGCTATCAAGTGCTGATTAGCTGTTAGTTTCAATCTTCTAAGTCAAAACAGGACATATGGTAGGGGCCTTTAAGCCTGCTTTATAGTCGCAGGGCTAGAAAGTCTACCAGAAGAAAAAGGAAAACTGGTATCACGGTGTGATTTTTAATTGCTGAAAATTACTTGCACGACTGTGAATACTGCAACAATAATTTTCCTCTGGGTCAGACAGGTTTTTCAAGGAAGTAGAACTGTAAAAGAGCTATCCCTAACATCATTAATAAATCTTTACTATTTAATTAAGTTTCTTCCATGGGATAATTATTTTCTCTCCGCTTCACATATTCTCACATCTTTCAGCATGTAGTGTTCACACATCTCACAGGCCGACGCATTTTCTTTCCTTTTTTCTTTTTTTTTCAGGGTGAATATTTCATGCCTGTTGAACAAGTTTGGTAAAAACAACCAACAGAACCCCTGTACATGCATAGTGCAAAGGGTAGGAATCATGAGGAAGCTGTTCATAGATATAAAAGTATTAGCAAGGACCTGCACCATGGCATAGAACAAGGATCCTGAATACTTCTAACCTGTATCTGACACAGAAAAGAGAGAAGTCAGCTGGAGGTAGGAGGATGACATAGTTCTAAAAATGCCCCAATCCTCTAGCAGCAGTGTGTGAGCCTATGTCAGGTATCTAGGGAATAGTCTCCTGGATAGATCTGGCTTCCCAATACCACCCCAGAGTATTTCAAACAGGCAAGAACATGAAATAATCTGGCCCACTATATATGCAGTGACTGCATCTACAGTTGAATAACAGAGGGTATAAAAATGTACCTCAGATTTTCTGCCAGCTAATAACTGACATATTATTCCATCTTGTGTTTTCCTGAGGGCATTGGCACTTCATTTGTCAAAGGCAGCCCTGTTTTATAACCAGTATTTTGAATGTCCAAACTTTTCCACACACATAGATCCTAGAAAACTAAGAAGAGGCTGCCTGTTTTATCTTCCCCTGTAGGTAAACTCTTCTAAATGAATAAACTAAAGTTTAAGATAACATACAAGAGTTTACACTCTTAGTCAGGTATCAGACTATATTAGATGTTAAAAGGCTTGGGAAAAGGGTTTATTTTGTGTTAGATGTGGTAAAAGAAACAGGAAGTAATTCCTGGCCCCAAGAAACTCAATCTTATTGCTCAGCACACAATAAGGAAATAAGACAAACAGAGCAGAAGAGAGAAGACAGAAAGGAAACATTAATGTGAAAAAATTAGAAGGAAAAATCACAGGTCACCACTTGCAGAAAAGTTACCTCCTTATTGTTAAACATAATATAAGTAGTGGTAGTGAGGGGGATTACATTCTTTTTTCTCAAAGGCAGATTTAAAAATGAGTAAAGCAGTGGCTTTATAAGCAGTGAGATCCTCAGGAGAAAACTGAGCAGGTTCTTCAGGTAAAATGTCTGAAGGATTTTGACCCATGCCTAATGGCAAAATTCTATCTAACTGCACCAGAAAGTTCCTGGAAAAGAAAAACAAACAACAATCCCAAACAAACAATTGTTGCCTCTCCCAGTTGACACTGTGTGCATCACAAAGATGTGCAACACTTTGCTGTTACTTAGGGATTCAAATATTTAAGTTCAGACATGATTCGGCTTCCTCCACAGCTGCAAGTAAGATTTTTCCATTAGCTTTTTTGCTGCACAAATGATGGTTTTAATATTCTTACCACATTGTAAACACCCAGCTTACAAAACAGAAGGATGAGTAAAATGGTGACAACAGCTCTTTGCAATGAGAAGTATAGGAAAAACTACATCTGGAAGAACATGATGAAAACATTCCTCGTAAGGAACTCTTAAAGAGCATAAAAGTTACCTCGGCCAAGATGAGAGAAATTTTAGCTTGAAATTTAGCACTTGATAAGTGCGATTATCTTTTTTTTTTTAAAGACTTCTTTTTAAGGGGGTTTTAAAGCGATTTTGTCTGCATCTCTTAACATGTAGTTCAGCATTCCAATACCTCCTTTCATGTTTAAAAAAGCTACCTTGCACTTATTTTTTAAATTTTATAATAAATCTAAACTTGGAACAAAGTAAAATATTGCATTAGAGACTTGTCTCTTGAAAATTTTAAAACTCTCCAATTTTCAAGACAAAATGGTCTTCACAGAGATTTTAAAAGCCTTTTGGAGGACTAGTTTTCTTTCACAGCACACCAATACCAGCACTCACAAAAAACAACATACACCTTTATTAAGCAATAACTGCCTTCACACCTGTCTTACCACAGGTCAGTGCTCCTCCTACACTGACACCTTTGAAAACATGCCATGTAAATGACTTACAGTTCATCTCAGACAAGTATTAGGACTAACTTTTCCTGGCTTGTCATTTTTGTAAAAGCAGTGGGAAAGTTTTGCAGGTCCATACCTGAAGCATGAGACATAGGAGCTTTTCAAGAAACTAGTAATCAGGGCACTAAGTTCCTTTTCTGAGTGAAAATCTGAGAGGGGGAAAAATAGTTGCTTATTGGAAAAAGACTCCAATATTTCTTAGGATAAGAATCCTCAAATGTTGTTTACAGAAACTGACACAGTATTTTTGCTTGGCTTTTCACAAGCTCAAGATGACGTTCCATAAGCTCTCTGAACTGTGACAGCCCCAGCAGCCAAGCAGCTTAGACTCATCTCATGGCTGGAAATCTGGCTTCAGAGAGACAAACTCTCAGTGAGGTATTATGTTTCCATGGAAACTTGCCTAGTTTCTGTCAAGAGTAACTAAGAAAACCCAACGTGTCCCCACAGAGTGTTTTGATGATATTGAATCAGCATTTTTTCCAAACACTACTATTAATAAACTACCTAGACTTGTATCTGGGGGCTAGTTTTGAAAGACTGACTTAATAGACAGTAGCATATTGTGATCTCAAAGAAAGTGACTGAGTCTGCTACTGACTTTCTTATCAGGAGTTAATGTCCTAAGGCATCCTTCTTTCCACCTGGGCAAAACCTGACACTCTTCTACATGTACACGCATAATATATATGGAAGTGTATGTACACACATTTGTGTAAAGTGGCACAAACTCACAAATTCCACCTTAAAGAGTAAACTATCAGTTCCTTACTTTCAGCATTGTGTTTACTCATGTATCACTATTAATTCAGTGACTTGTAAAGAGGTTTCCAAGCCTAGATGAAATAGACGTTTACAATTTTATTATTAACAAGTTATTTGAAGAGCCTTACTTTTTTCCTGGAAGACCAGTCAAAGATTCTAGCACACTGTTCCATGGTAAAGCTTTTAAAGAGCATAACGAAACAGACACATGGGTGACATGCAAAACATTAGTAAATTCAGGATTATGCATTGTGGAGTGTGGTAAGAGACTAGTACACTAGCAGTTGAAGTTGTGTCACCTTAGTGACTGGTCTTCCCTGTGATGAAATACAGGGCAGCAACAGGTGATACCCCACTAGACGACACCAGAACTACATTTTGTCTGCTGAAGATGTAGGCTGTGTTTGTATAGCCTTTAAAAGTAAAATGCTTAGCTAGGGAACATGCAATATGCCTTTCATTGTAATAGCAGTAATACATGTTCCTCAATTTCAAGTATTTTATACCCTTGAACATCACAGATAGAGACCTCAGGAAGTACAGTTACAGGCCTTCCCATATGCATTTGTTTGGCTTGCAGGAGGGATTAAAAAATTATTATATTGACATGATTTCTCACAACTCTGCAATCTGCAGATTTTTATCTTTCAGTGTATGGATATGGATTTCTTTCCATAGTGTTTTTTGTTTGTTTGTTTCTCTTTGTGGGTGGGGTGATGTGAGGTAAAATTAGATTTTACCACCATGCAATTTATTCATTCTACACCTGAGAACCTCCAGGGCATATTCTATAACATATTGCTTCCAGGGTTCCAGCTGTAATTTAGATGAAAAAGAGGAAGCATACGTGTGGCTAGCAGTCTTTGTGCATTAATGAGCATAAAAGAATGCAAGCAAACTTTAAGATTACAAATCATGTGTTTTACTTTTGTTCTGCTAGCAGAATTTTGTTGAGATTCTACTTACCCAGAAAATGAAAGTATGAAACAAAAAGGATTTTTTTTTTTTGGTCTGAATTGAGAACTACCAAAAAAAGTGCTTGTGACAGTCTTTCAACTTTTCTCGTAAGACAGAATTATACAATCAGATCAGAATTCTTACATGATGCTTCTCACAAATACCTAGGAATCTGCAGAAATAACAACCTCTTTAGAACCTTAATAGCTTTCAGAAATAGCAATAGCTAGACCAGAATTGTTATAACAAACACTAGAACTAAATTTCTTTCAAAGGTAAAGCTAATTTGTATAATGGTGTTGCATACCTAATTACTGTAGACCTAATTATGACCTAATTTAAACATTAAAGACAAAAGCACTAAGAGTCATAGATCAATTACATACTGTAAAGGCAAATGTAACAGTGCAACATAAAGTAAATAAACAAGTTGGACACTGTTGTGTTGCCAATGAGCTACTGCATCATTACAAAGTACCATGCAAACTGGAACAGAAGATAAAATTTTGCCAGAGTGTGTACTTAAAGACTTGGCAGTAGCTTCATTTCATTACTATTCTTAATCACATGAAAAGCATCCAGAACAGCAGGATATCATCTTTGTCATATCTTCCGTCAGCAATTTAAGGCAGATAATAAGATATTTCTTGGTATCTCATCCCCTTAAGGCCTTCTCAGTTCAGAGCAAAGAATTTTTTGGAATATCAAACCTAACAAAGACTTAGTTAAGATTTGGATAGGTGCTGGAAATGAGGTTGTCGTTTTTTAGCCAGGGAATTACAGATTTTTCCTATATAAAAATGAGGCTTGAAGTTCAAAGAAGTAACAAGATTACTTTGGCACACAGGATTACAAGCCTGTTTATTCTCTTTCGGATTGAAGCACTACAACTTTTATTTGAGCATGTGAGTTATGATACTCCCTAGTGACTTAACTGTACTACCAATGTTTATCATGCTAGGTACCCTCTCTAAGTAAATACATCTGTATATAGAAAAATCATTCAACAGCAACACATTACATCTTCAGGCTGATTCTGAGGCCAGTAATTCCTATGTGGCTTGTTCAACTGTAGTCTGTCTTCCAACAGGGGAAAAAAAGTTTGTGACCTCTTTTTAAATGTTCCCACACTACCTTCTTGATATTTCTAGCTATCTCCCTAGGACAACTCTGACTCTTCTACTGTCACAAAGGACTTAACCTCGGAAGAGTAACACCCTTCTGTTAGTCCTTCATCCTACTGAAAGTGTGCAGTAAGCACACTCACTATCTAAAAAAAACCAAAACCCCTTGAACACCTATTACTTGGAAGGGCAAGTAAATAGGTACAGGCTTATTCTGATTCCTAGCCCCTTAATGAGCCAGACTTAGGATCATGGGGTAAGTTAGGTTTAAAAGGACCTCTGGGAGTCATCTGGTCCAAACTCCTACTCAGTACAAGCTCATCACGTATATGACAGTTTTAAACTAATTCCAAGAACGTCTGTAGCTACGATTTCTGTACATAATAGGGCTAGACTGCACACCTGGTCTAAACTCTAAAGGAAGGGAAGATACTGAGTACTTAAACTGTATAGTTGTTTACCCTGGCTATTCTTTATATTTGTACGTTATACAATCTGTGCAAAAAATGGTTTTTTTTCATCATTATTATCCAATATTTGTGCCTGAAATTATTTTTCTTGTTGTTATTATTAACACTCTGCAAAGATACTTCTACACATGACATCTAGTTGGAACACTAAATTATTTCAGTGTCAAGAAAACAGTCACTCTTTGTTTTTAAGCAAACTAGCTGTTTCTGACAAAAGACCACATGACAGTAAACAAGAAAAGAGAAGGAGAGAGAGAGAGGAAAAGAGACAGAGAGTAAGACAGAAGAGCGAAAGAGAGAAAGATCAATTCATTTCTTTAAAACATCATGGACATTAATTCCATTGGCTTGTAAGTGCTGCCATGGAATGGAAATGAAATATGAGTTTACTAAAAAAAAAACATACACTATTAACTCTTCCCACAGGTCATAGAAACATAGGTCCACTTGGTAACTTCTGGAACACAAATTATCTTTTGCTCTCTCTGCTGGGCATGTCTGAACAATACTAATCAAGCAGTTGATATTAGATTATAGGGAGAAAATACATAATCTTGCCATCTATAAATCTAAATAATGGCAAAGATCAAAAAACATGACTTTGGAAAACACTTCTATTATTCAACTCAGCAAGATGCAAAAGGTAAGGAAGAGGTTTACTGTTTCAGTTGTACCTATTTGCACACTTTTCCACGACATGCAGAAGGATGGTGTAGTGGAAATACCAGAGACCTCAACATTTCAAGAAGAAATTTACAAACATGTAACTGTTACCTACTATGAAAAATCACATATTTACTTATCAAGCTGTGTATATTTGCTATGTATGTTTAGGCAGGTATTTATAAAAATGAAGAAAAAAAAAGGTATATTTTTAATGTTCAAAGGCATACTTCTGTAATATGTAATATGGTGTGTCTAAACTCCAAAACATTTTTTTTTCCAAACCTGGAAACTACACTGGATTAATTAGTAGTCAAAGTGGGAAATATTTTTCAACTCAAAATTAAAAATCTGTGTTTCACAATTACAACCTCCTGGTTCTACTCCTGGGCAGAGAGCTATTATAGAATGTGTAATTAGAGTTAGAATTATAGTTTTCTAAAATCAAACTGAAAATCAACTTTTGATGTAGTGGTAATTACCAGAAGTTACAGCACTGGTAAGGGTAGTATTCTCCACTAATATAGAAAGGATATTGTTTATTACAGTTCAATGTACTTTGCACAGAAGTTTAAAAATTGCTTAGATAAAGGTCATACAAATGTGGTAGAACCTGTTCAGATCAGGTGAGACTATACTTCTTGTCTCATCCGTTAAATCATGCTTATGCTGAAAAAGAGAATATATAACAGCAAGCAGTATTTTTTTTTTTAACTGACAGCACTACAGGAACCATTCAGGTTACAATATACAACTTCAAGACTGCTTAGATATGAATTTACAGACAAGGCCCTGACATGCTGAAATTCAGTTATATGCCAAGCTCTGAACTACCACTAATATCATGATATAATAAAATTTTTCCTTGAAGCTTAAGGTTCTTGTAGATAACAGAAAGTAAGCTAGAAAATAACATTCAGTTTCGTATTTCGCCTTTACCCAGAAAATTCCAGCTAATAAAAATATTAGAGGAAAAAACAAACAAACAAAAAAAACCCAAACAAACAAAAAAACAACAACCCAAAAAAACCCCTCACTTCGGAATTTCCTTTATCCATTTTCATTGCCCCACTGATGGGAATTCTGACTCCTCTTTCATTTTCTCTCTTCTCCTAACTCTAGGCTCTCTTGCACCTTGCTCCCCTTGCCTGCAATATCCTTGATAATTTCACTAAAACCAAAGAGAATTGAACTGAATACCAACAGAATTCATTTTAAGTCTGAAAGCATTTGCCTGAGCTTAAATATCTGAGCAGTTATTGATTTCAGTGGGTAGGCATGTACACTTAAATACTTTGTTCAAATTGCTGTCATTTGGCATTGTTTTACACAGGGCAAGAACAAAATTATTCACAGAGGATCAAAAAAGAAATTATGGAATTTCTGTACAATAAGAAATGGACACAAATTAACAATTAGCCATATATAAAATCTTGGTATCAACCTCATACTTTCTAAGGTGAAAGTAACATTGAAAATAAATATCCAATAATAAGATTTTATCCAGTATCTGAAATTGAAAATGAGATTACTGATTGACTTCTAAGACACTGAAATGTGTTAGTGTTTCTACACTAGAATTGAACAGAGACATGCTGTGAAGGAGATAAAGCTTCCTTCCCCAGTCTGAGTGTAATTTGGTATTATGTTTAGTTGCTAACACAAATGAGCTGAGGTTATTCAGGATGTTACTGTTGGCTATGATGGTATTTTCTTTAATTTTAGTGATTTCATCTATAGGAAATGCAATTAAGTCACACTTGCATCTTATAGTTGATCCCTTTCTTCCCTTTTTCAGTGTTTTACTAGATGTTTGAATAAGCCAGCAAGTGCTCTACAGTACACATAATATAGGCTGTGCTAAACAGAGATGGGACCTTTAGATTGAGCTCATCACCACCTGCTGGCCTCCGCAATGGAAATTTTTGTAAGGCTGTAGTCTACGTAAATCCAACAAACACCACCTAATGCACAAAAAACCATTTACCAAAAAGAGGGGGAAAGGTGAGGGAAACTAAAATCCTTCCTGGCACCTGTGCATTGTTTCCTCACACAGTGACAGCAGCTGCTTTACCAGATCCCCAGTGGACTAGAAGCTATTTT
Source organism: Cacatua alba (assembly GCA_024361745.1). Taxonomy (NCBI): domain Eukaryota; kingdom Metazoa; phylum Chordata; class Aves; order Psittaciformes; family Cacatuidae; genus Cacatua; species Cacatua alba. The sequence goes on from JANEMJ010030906.1 coordinate 26,299, forward strand.
GTAGTCTTCAACTGAAAATAAGCCTTCACCATGGGTTAACGGAAAAAAGGAAAAACAAGTAGTGTTCTTGAACACTGTGAAATGGGAACAATTATTTTATCTCTTGCCCATCACTTCCCTCCCCCCACCCTTACTTCCCTGCTGCCATTTTCCTCCAAATATTTTAACACTTGGAAATCAATACCTGCATAGGAAAAAATCAGGATCATTTTTCTATTTATGAGTAATCAAATCATGCTGACTTTTTATTTGCAAACTGATGAAAATATGTCCTAATAGGAAAGGACAGACTTCTTAGCCAATGAGGTGATTTTGGTGGTGAAGAACAATTCAGCCAGATACTTTACCAAGATGAAAACAATCATATTAAGTATCTATTAATGCATTTTATTTAGTCCTCTACACTTCTGGAATACATTCGCACTCTTTTAATATATGACTGTATTCTTTGTATCGCACTTGGAAAAGGGGATAGATGCCCATCAGTTAGAATCATAGGGAAGGGACCCATAAGAATCAAGTCCAACTCCTTGCTTCTCTCAGAACTACCTAAAACTAAATCATATGACTAGAGACCATCATCCAGATGCTCCTTGAAGTTACAGATGTTATACACATATTTTTTAAATATATATATATATATTACATAGTTCGTATATTTGTAGCCTGACACCCCCTCCCCCCCAAAAAAAAAAAACCACTAAAGGAAAAATTCTGGAGGTAGCAGATTCAGCATTAGGTTTTCCAAGCTAACGATCTTTCTTAAGGGTCAAAGTACTGGTATGCAGGCATTTCAAATATCTTCATTGTTAAAAAACTAGAGAACTGAACACTGAACTTTTCATCTCGGGAAACAAGCTGTTCTGTTTCTCTTCAGGTTTTTTAAAGTTTGGAAAAAAAATTCTCCAGGCCTAACCTTTTTGATCCCAAAAGCAGACAGCTGTCACATGGATTGATTGGTGTTCTCCAACATAGTTACTCTGCAACTGGACTGTGAAAGCACTTTCTCATCCAAAACTTCAGCAATTTGGATTCACTAAAACGTTGATCTGACCTTCATAAAGCCCATTTGGATAACTTTTCCAGTATATAAATACTAACCCAGAGTACACTGAAATGTGAAGAATGGGAATTTCCTGTCTATACTAACTTACTAAACCAGTCCTACATTCCTAAATCTCACAGATTCATCTTCCCTTCCCCCACATCCTCTATTCCCACTGCTCACAATGGCCAGTAAATTCAGGAGTGTCTGGCAGTCTGCCTGGGAACTGGAACAAGATTGCAGTGCATGCTTGTATGCTGATAAAAATCAGTTGATTTCTGTACAGAGTTTGATAGTTAATGGCAAGGGCCATTCCCACCCAGCAGTCTGCATGTAGCCACTCTGGATAAGATGAAAACTTTGCTAGCATAAACATGGGTTGTTTCTATCCAGCTGCAGTCTGCATGAGCTATTTTCTTCAGCCTTTTGACTGGTACCATTAAACCTACCCTGCAGTCTTCTGTGCTGCTTCTGAAGCAGAGAATCTTGGAAGGACCTTTCCCCAGAGACATGATGCCTCCCCAGAATGAGCATGAAAGGCAGGTAGTACTTCCTAGGAACAGTTTTTAGCTAGCCAGAGTTGTACAGCTGGCTGGCAGTTCAGTGACAACACAGTTGCAATGAATTCTCCATTTAGGCTGAGACTGATTGTCCAGTGCTAAAACACAGATAGTCTCCTATTGCATTGGCCCTTCATCCCTTGTTTGAAGGTGCTCTGGCAACTGGAATATCAGTGCTGGAGGATAGAAAATTAAGTTATCTGAGCTGGGAAACTGCTAAATACAATCATTTGTTTTGAAGATGAATTTATCGACACTTTGGATGCCTGAATTATGTTAGACAACTTCTGTTCTAACTATCTTCAGTGACATCTAATTGAACTTTTAGTTTGAGAGTTTTAATCAGCTTTACCAGCTGTTAGGTTTATTAATCTTACCAGAATTGTTTTGACTTGGGCTTCTCCTCTGGATTTTTTAATTTTGGTAGGAAGAGACAGATTGGCTTTCTGATTCTAAACCGGAAGGTTACTCGCTTAGAGGGAATGACTCATACAAACTTTACAGGGAAAGCTAGGGAAAAAAAAAAAACCCTCAAAAAAAAGCTTCTCTCACAGCTGTTCTGAAGAGTTTGTAGTGGTACAGTCCAGTTAGACGTTAATGTCACTCAAGTATGGTTTCCTTAGTGGCATATTGTAATTAAATAAAACATGAAAAAGAAGCTATATAAACATTTTGACAGGTTTTGCTGAAATAAGTATGATTAGTGGACACTGTATAATAAAACACATTAAATCTTATAATTCCTTAGAAATTACAAAAGTTTTTTAATAATCTCTTTGCTGAGTCACAATAGCAAGTGAAGAAAATTTCTGGGTGTTGAAATTCGAAGCTACCACACACCCAGTTCTGATTACTGAATGAGCACCAATGCCAAATAAAACCAGTGGTTGATCAATTAAACAACAAAAACCCCAAAGGATTAATGATTAAGAGCTTTGTAGTGTGCTGAAATGACAAAGACCAGATCTTCTACACCCAGTTCTCACAAAAAGAAGGCTACAAGCAGTTGCCAAAGTGATTCTATCATGCAAATATTGCTGAGGAGAAATGCCTACCTGCATGTATTCTCAGGTAGCAAAATACCTGATTAATTAATTAATTAATCAGTCTTAATTCCCTCATACGCAAAATTGCCATTTGAAGTATCACAAATAGCAAACTAAATTTACATGTATCTGTATCAAGATTTTCGGAATATCTCAAAACGCTATGTTTTGACTGAGCTGGAACTCAGACTACAGAGGCAGGTGCACAGGCACATGCCGGCTGCCTAAACACCTTTGAGGCATATAGTCTTAAATTTGGATGTGCCACTCCGGTTATACATGCAAGGCAAGCTCTTTGGGGAATACCATAGAATCATAGAATCACAGAATAGTTAGGGTTGGAAAGGACCTTAAGATCACCTAGTTCCAACCCCCCTGCCATGGGCAGGGACGCCTCACGCTAAACCACATCTAACCTTTAAGAACATAACTCACTGCGCATTGGCTTGCCTGACATGAATTTCTTTGACAGCTATTTCAAAGCACCCCATCATATGGTACCCAGAGAAGTACAGAGTCAGGTGCAAGCTACAGCGAATTCACTGATGGGAGGAATGTGCAGAGCTCAGGGGAAAGCCCTCACTCATACCCACACCACCATGGTGGGGCTTTCTGGAAACTTCTGAGCCCCTCTTGGGGCAGCCTCTTCCCTCAGAGCAGCCCCACCAGGTCAGGCTCAGCAAATAGGCTTCATTCTGGCATCACACACCCTGATCAGTGTGTTCAAACCCCTCCAAGGACCTTTGGTTCTGTGACACAAGGTACTGCCAAGTTTCTCCCCCACAGCACAGACATTGCCAGAGGGATGGCAAACTGCTGATAAGAAAGGTGGATCTCAGCTGCAGGGTCCACCCAGGTCACTTTGGGATCTCTAGTTGCTCTGCTCAAGGGCAAACGAGGCCCCAGCACTGTGGTGCACACTGGAGCACACACACGCCACCAGTTGGGAGCCACAGAAAGCCCTCAGGATCCTGTAACCGGGGCCATAAATCACACTGCAGGGACACTAGCAGGTGCTGGGCTGTTGTGAGTTCACAGGTGTTAAAGCATAGGCATTTGTTTATAATGTCAAGATTGCCTGAAAGCATCAGCACTAAAAGCTCACCTTTGATTAACTGCTCATCAGTGCCAAACAAGTATGCAAAATGATGAATGTTCATGAAACCCCAAATCGTGGGAAATTGCATCTGACTATAATTGCAATCTGTATTTCACACACCCCCAGATGTGAGCACTCCCTGGATAGAGAAGGAGCAGGAAAACATTGCCCAGTTGTTAAAAAACACTCCTGTGGTTGTGCTACATTGCCCTCTGCCCTCCAGACAGAGCTGTCTTTCAGAGCAGAGGCCAGGGCATTCAGCCAGACCTGATACTTTGGACTGTGTAAGTTCCCAGTGCATAATACATGCAGGGAAGGAGACAAGCAATTTGAGAGGCTGTGAAATACTCTGAAAGACAAATGTAGGCAGTGGATTTATTAACTGGCTTTTCTCTCTGAAAACTGTTGGCCTTTCATGATTGGCCATAATATGAACCCTGAGAGCTAAGGCTCTGCTACGGGGAAATTTTTAGCATGCAGGCATTTATTCTAAATAGATCAATACCTTACAAATACCTAGCCTCTTGAATTTTCACTTCTAGGGAATACTGCATAGTGGTTGCCTTTTTTCTCACTGTGCTGTGATCCTAACTCACATTGCCCTGTCAAGTTAGCCAGCTCATGAGAACACAAAACACATCCTTAAAGAATACAGGTATGTTGAGATTCCAACTACAAGAGAACCTTATCTCATTTCCGCCCTTCCCTGAGAAAGAAACTGCTTTTTCTAGCAGTCAGAAGTCTATCTCTACTTTCAGAGTACAGAAGTATGTCCCACTGTGCCAAGTTACTGCTTATCATCTGGGCTTATTATCAGATTTAACTGAAGAACTACGTGAACTCAAAGCGAAGGTGGGAGGTCTCAAAGCTGTATGACCCATTTTGTTATATATATTTATTTTTCAATTATAGATATTTAAAAACAAACTGAGAAGACTTTATAAACACATCTAACCTACACATCTGAAAATTAATAAAACCTAGTACATTATTATGAGATAATTAGACAGAAAATATGAAAATTTCTCCAACTTTTCAAAGACTGGAGTTTGTATTTTAAACACAAAAATTCATCCTTGCTGAATTGAAACAAAATAAATTGCTAATTTGGGGCGATGGAGACGCAACAGTGGTTTGTACATGAGAGTTCTTCCCAAGCTTGCCATATAAAAGGATTCATCTTATGGAACCATCATATTAATAACTAAATAATAGAATACCTGGCTTTTAACTTGGATGGAAAGACCAGGATTCAGATGAGTTACATGTACATCTCATTTATATGTTTTGTCATCCACTCAAATGCAAGACTGGTTTTGTTCGTTTTCAAAACTTGACCAGAGGCAAGTGGGCACAGAAGTGGTGCTAATGTGATCCAAGAGCAGGAGTCTGTCCTTGGTGATAAAGCTTAATTCATCTGTGATAATCTTACACATACGTCTTTTGTTTTGTTTGTATTCACAAAGGCAACTGCTCCCTTAATAAAGGGTGTTACTGGGAAAATGGCAGAGGCTTTGGAGTTTATCAGAATTTCTTTTCTTACAGTACTTAGTTTTCCTAATGTGAATGACAGTGCAGTTCCAGCTCAAACTTAATGAGGTTTAAGAGGTCAAAAACTCTCGGAAAAACTTTTTCAGATTTGCTCCTGGCATCCTGAATAGAGAACTGGACATGATTAGAATAGGAAGTTAGGAAACCATGGAAATTGTGAAGTATTTTTCAGGCATAAGAGGGGGTTATGAAAGAGAGCATCATCAAGTAAAAAGTCATTAATTATTGACACTAAGGTTCCCCCAAAGCAATACTGAAACTCCTGGAGTTCCCCAGTGAGCTAGTAAAACTAATGCAGATGTGAAAATCCTACAAGAATTTATGTGGTGCTACTCTGTGTAGCAGGGATGAAACTGACGGGGCCAATTCACAGAAAATCTTAGTACAGCCTAGGGATCAACTAAACATAGATGAAGTGTGGAAACAACTGAATATCAAATTATCTTTTTTCTTTATTTGAAAATAAGATATATTTAAACACTGTGTGTATAATTGTCAGTTACAAACATTTCCTCTCAAGAAAACCCTTCAGATTTATTTTTCTTTAATTATTCAAACCAGTATGATCACTTCATCTACTCTTGCCCTACATGAGCATAATCCAGACATACTAGCAAATTTTAAAGTTTTCTGATTGTCATCTACTCTAAATCTTTATGGATTTATTTATAATTCTGTATGGAAAGAAAACTAATATTTCCATCGCAATGTGTGGAAATATTGTATTGTAGAACTTTTTCCTTATAGCTATTTTTTTTTCCAGGCAGATATATTTGTATATTGTTGATTTTTGTTGACAGGGGGGCAATGGAATAGTAACAATCAGCTTGAAGGCAGCTTTCAGGAACTTCCTGTATTACATTTTCAAATCAATGAAGTAATCATCAAGCTTAATGTCACCATTTGTCTTCAGTCAGGCTCTTGACCTTTAGATTGCCCATTAAGGGCAGGAAGACCAGTTCCTATCCATGTTTTGGCAATAGAAGAGATTTTCCTGCTGTACGTACACATTTATTCAACAGAAGTTGCAGCCCAATTGACGTCCATCTGATTTGGAAGTTTCCTTCCTTTTTACTGGAATAGGAAGCACATATAATTATGGGCTAGTCCATTAATTAGTTTTAAGAGAGGAGAATATAAGAGAGGGAAACACTGTCTACCTAGATAGAAATGTTGAACGTCAGATAACCACTGAAAGGAGAGAAAATGTTGTCTTGCATCTTTACGGCTTTTGAATGGACACATTTTTGCTGAAATGAATCCAAATCCACTAACAGAATCTAGTGACGTACTTTAGCTCTTGTGCCACTGACCCTCTACTTATTACATAAGTTGCATGGTGGGGAAAAAAAAAAAAAGGAAGATAAATTATTTTATTATTCTCATCCCACCGAGTTAAGTTCTGTGTAACTATGAAAATATCCATGATGAGCTGGTTTTACTGCTCACTTCATAGGCTCAGATGCCAACATCGCTAGATTTGCAAAATCTTTTTCCACAAATTTCAGAAACATTGTAGAGATTACAATATGTTATACCAATGAAGGAAGAGAAGAGCAAACTTCACTTGCCCTTCAGCTGACATAAAGTCTATAGTAAGCCATCCCCTCCAATACAGATTCTCACATAAAACTGGAAGACAGCTCTCTCCTTCCCACATTCTCATTCACTGAAATGAAATCAACAAATATTTTATGTAATATCTGAACAGAATTTTACAGGCTAGTATTTGCATTACATTTCCAATAAAGGACAGTTCACCATCTTCAATAAAGTAGTGAAGTCTGTCCCAAATTATAGAGCTCCTGACTGCCAAGAAAATTAAATGCCAATTGTTTAGTTGGGGTTTCCCAAGAGTAACTGCATGTGTAAGACTCCAACAGTGGAGTAAAGTTGGCAGTCAAGCTCAAATGCTGTGCAGCAGAGGAATGCCAAAGAGAACTGTTGTAGTATAAGCTGTCTAGAGATTCCTGGAAAAATGGTGCTCAGAGTAAAAGCTCTCTGAAGAGAGCTTCAGAAAGACATCTCTCCTTTGATAGCTGGGCCACAGATACATAGTGGAAATTTATCTACGGTTATGCAGAAGTCCCTGTATTCGGGAAACTGCAGGATCAAAAGAGCAAAACAAAAACAAACCTCTGCTGACACTGAGGATGCTTGTGTATATCTAAAGCAGGACTTCAGTGGCATACTATTTGAATTCTTCATTTTCCCTGTGTGTTAAGTTTCAAGGAAAGACATGGAGACGAGTAACACATTACATCTCTCTCTTTCCTAAAATTGGGAATTACTTAGGGAAGTACCTTTCTGTTATTTATCAAGCAGAGTTCTTCACTGCAGGAAATAAGTCACACAAAATTTGGGTCACTGTTGCTGAATGTGAGTCGATAGAAACTACAGCTCTCTCAGCTTCCTGTTTCCCTCCCCTACTCCCTTTACAAGTGAATCCCACTTCAGATGAAACCAATGCAATTCCGTACCAAAATTTAAATTTTATACACCTTACATACCTATGTGTGCATATATATATACACACATACATATATATATATGTATACATACTCTATAAACTATGTTGGTGGCCCTCCTGGTTTTGATTACATTCTGAAATGATAGCAGAGCAAGGAAAGTTCTTTTAAAACACGAATAAGTATTAAAGAAATCTATAGAGAGGGCAGAAAGGTGGTTGTGGCTCTACTAAACACATGTGGAAATGAAAGGACAGCCCTAGTCTAAAGAAGTGTTGAAAACACGAAAGTGGTAGAATCTATGGCAGAAGCCAGGCCGCATCAGGAGTGGTTTTGCTCTAATGAGGAAAAATAGTTTAGACTAGAGAGTGACAATAAACAGTATGAATGAGTAGGAGGGAAGTAGTAGTGCTAAACTCTTGCCTTTTGAGAACCTAGAAGATTTTTAAGTGTTCTGGCTCTCTCTCCGGAAATAGTATCAACAGTAAAAAAATAAATAATATGTAAGGTCACATAGGAACCCACACTTTTAAATGAATGAGAACACTAGCTTCACGATGTGCATTTCAGTACCTGACTCATGGACCTCCCCCTCTCTTGCCTGTTGAAAGGAAGCAACTGATCAGAGCTGTGGCAGAACCAATAAAGACCTTTCCTTATTTTACTCTGCAAATGATGTGAAGACCATGTTCGTCTGATTCTTAAAGAACCAGACCACTCTGCTATACTTATATTTGTGCAAACACTTGTAATTAAATCTGATGAGCATATGGGTCACAGAAGAGGAGAAGAGTATTTTGAACATTGTTATGGCTTATTGCTTTCCTTCTGTCTACCAGGTATGTTGGAGTATGTATATGCTGTAAAGAAGTTATAGGCAACCATTGGAATATAAATTATGCTTTTCATCATTACTGATGACAACAGCATGGAAAGGTCTAATGATTCTGTGAAAGATACAGTGACATGCAGAGAGCAAGAAGAACAATGTGCATGAAAAAAGACTGTGGTAATAAGAAGGGTCATCACAACTGTTTTTTAAATATGTAAAATGATATTGCAAGAAGACAGAGGATAAGATGTCCTCCATGTCTGAAGGAAATAGGATTTGGGGTAACAGACATAAATTGTAGCAAGAAATACTCTATATAGACCTAACAGGGAGAAAAGATAAAATGCCAGCATTTTCAAAGTAATTATTATTAAGAAATTGAAAAGGTTCACTGGAGAGGTTGTAACGTCTTCGTAGACTCTAGATACCTCTTTATCCCCCCTGTAGGAAAGGCAATGGGATGGACCACAAGATACCTTGAATCCCTTCTTGCACTCCAATTCAATGATTTTCAGTACACTTCATAGAATCATAGAATAGTTAGGGTTGGAAAGGACCTTAAGATCATCAAGTTCCAACCCCCTTGCCATGGGCAGGGACACCTCAC
>JANEMJ010030910.1:0-33041 GCA_024361745.1 Cacatua alba
ACAAGGGGTAACGGGTTTAAACTTAAACAGGGGAAGTTTAGATTAGATATAAGGAGGAAGTTCTTTACTATGAGGGCGGTGAGGCACTGGAACAAGTTGCCCAAAGAAGTTGTGAATGTTCCATCCCTGGCGGTGTTCAAGGCCAGGTTAGACAGAGCCTTGGATGACATGGTCTAGTGTGACACGTCCCTGCCCTTGGCAGGGGGGTCAGAACTAGATGATCTTAAGGTCCTTTCCAACCCTAATCATTCTATGATTCTATGATTCTAAATCTACAGCAAATTTCAGGTGTCAGCATTACACATGCTCTTAGCTTCTTTCGTAACTGTTTTTTTATACAGAACGTAATGAGGAACAAAAGAGATCATTACTTCTAGATGGACATAAGCAGATTTCCATGAAACAATGCTTCATTAGCTGGAAGCTGGTTTTCACCAGATTTTCTGACCTATTTAGACATAATCTTACAGCTACATTTTTGCAGCACATAACCCTGGATATAGTATTCTTGATCTGTAAAAAATGCAGAGATTTTTGAAAGCAGAAAAGCAAATAGAGATAGTTGATGCCAACCAGAGACTCGGAGACCTCAGAGGACTGTGGTCGTTTATGTTCTTGCATAAGGCAAAGAGAAATTTTGGAGGCCATAGCATATATCTGAATAAAAATACAGAAATCCTGATAGCCTGAAAGATTTCCTTTAGAACACTGTTACTTAAGAAGATTCAGAATAACTCAGGCCTCCCTCATGCTCCCCTTCAGTTTAGCACTGCCAAGGGTACTTAAGTCAACTCCTTGTTATCTGTGGTCTCAGCTCTCTGTGAATATTTGTTTTAGTGGCTTTTCTCTGAATATTTTCCCTTAGCTACCTGTATGCACTTAGTGTCTGGGATACAGTTAATCACTTGAGGGAGTTTTCCTTTCTTCCTGATTGAGACTAACAGCCATATCTATGCTATTTTTATGGCAAAAACATAAACTTAATTGAGAATCTCCTTAAAAGGGTCACTTCAGAACTGTCATAACCATTTGTCTGAAATGTAAATATAATAATTTATAGTTTACTGAGACTTTTGGAAACAAAGTTTGAGAAATAATTGCTAATGAACAAAGTATTGTGCAAATAGTTAAAGCCAAGATTTCTTCCTATCAAAGTTTACATCAAATCTTTGTATCAGTCCTGAATATCCAGGCTTAAAAGCCAGGGTTTTGTACTTATATAGACAGTCAAGTAGTTTGGATGGTAATTGTCAAGGTTTGAATACTGCCTTTTAGCATGACCTGGTTTGGTCAGTAAGACTACCTGCAGTTTTCAGCTATGAAAAAACACAGCAACAATCAAAAGTATAATAGGTATTTGAAATTGGTGAGCCAATTATATCCTATGACATAATTTCATGCAGGTGCACTAGGAATTATTTTTGTTCATGCAGGGAACATTACCATATTCTGTTTTGAAGCACATTAGCAATATTTAATTGTAGGGACTACACACCGAGATACATGTATCTCAGGATTGTTCTTGGTGGTTTTTTGGGGTGTGTTTTGGTTGGTTTGGGGTTTTTTTTGGTTTTTCTTTTTTGTTTGTTTGTTTTTGGGAGGTGTGTGGTGGGTGGTGAACTTCAAAGACTGAGCTTACATCAAAATTCAGGCTTGTGACAGAAACTTAACTTGCAACAATGACTAAGGGTTTCAATTGATAATCCAGCCAATGGAGTTGCTGATGGATGGCTGTTTAAATATACCAGCTATCAAGGCACCTACATGCAAGTCAGGATGGTAGAGCTTAAGTCAGTATATTTGCCTGGAAGCTTCCAAAGGCAAAGCCAGATAAAAATAGGAAATTCAAAACTCTTTGTAATTTTATCTTATACCTATTGAGTACTTAGAAATAAAGCCTATCTTTTAAACAGCTTGTCTATTTCTTTCACATCTTGTTTGGTGTAATAGTTGCAGATAACTAGTTTTATGGGGAAACACATTTTTGTCTCTGAACCTAAAAATCTTTGCCAAAACCTTTGGATTCACCTTGTCCATTATTTCAACAAATAGAGAGCTAGGTATTTTATAGATTGCTGTTGAAGGCCCCTTGTTTATACTAAACTGAAGATGTGTACCATTCTTTAAGAGGCTTGAAAGAAATTATGTAGCCATAGGGAATGCCTTTCTAACTCCATAAGCAACGGGGGACCACTCAGCATGCCATTTGTTACGAACCCCATAACCTGCATGCAATACATTTAAACAACTACTCGCAAACATATGTCAATGCAATATTATTCTAATTGGTGTTGAGTTTACCTCAACCTATTTTGTTGCTTCATAGTTTAATTTAAAAAAAAGTGAGGCAAACCAACAATGGGAGTATATTTGTTTACTCCAGGAGTTAAAAGGCTTCTATACTACTGGTAAATTTTCTTTCCAATAGCAAGTTGGGAGTTTATTAGAAATCTGGTGAGCATTATAATGCTTTTTCTCTAGAGAGGTTTATCAAGATCTGAGAAGGCCGTAGATGAATACTGGGGATCTTTTTCAAGCAGGTTTTGGAACAAAGTAACAGTTGAGCCGCTGAGTTCAAAGAAAAATGGAATATAACTAGATAATATTTCATTTCTAGTCAACAGAGGGTTTTTATAAGCGTTAATGAATTCATGGGAACTGATGATTTCAAAACAGAAGTGTCAAAGGAACTGAATGATTGTCTCCCCTACACCTGTCTTTTGCATCTAATAGAGAGTCCTTAGGGAGCTTTTTTTATGCCTACATATGCTCAGTCTATCTGTTCAGAGACAATCCTGATCTTCTAGACTATAGAAATGCTTATGGAGCAACTCTCTAACCTAATCGTATGTAGCATTCTTTTTGCTGCTATGAAGTTATATGTTTGACTGTTCAGTGTTTATTCTGAGAAATTAAATTATTTTAGTCTCCATAAAATTATATTCACTGAACACATTTTTCAGTCTGAAACCTTGATCTTCTGATAAGCATACAAAACATTCATCAACACCACCAACAACTTTATCCATACTATATACTATAGTTTTGAGTACAGTGTCTATTAATCATTATCAAAAGAAATGACTCTATCGTTTGCTTTTTAAACCAGAGACCATGTATTTGTTTAGTCTTCAGAGCTCTTCAGACTCTTAAGTTTTCACAGATAAGTAATAATAAACAATTCTTGCAAAGACTGACAATAATGTAAAACAAATGAAAAAGTAATCACGAAGGAACAATTTGACTCTTGATTATGTTTCTATTAGTTCAATATTTACAAGAAGAAGAGAACTGATATTAATAACTTCATCTGAAAAGCACTTACACAAATTTAAGTGTGTGTCTTTGAGCAACAAAATTCTTTTTAACGAGATGATTTCTGGCAGTTAGTTCAGACGTAATCTGAGGATAATTTTATTCTCCTCTGCAAATCCTGAAATAGCAATAGATCTTTTACAAGCTTACTGCCTGGTAGTTTACTTGCCCAGAGAAATCTGTAGTAGATTTTTTACTTATTATATAATTTGAACGGAGTTTCTAAAACTTTGTAAGAGTCTGGGGTAATGTGTGGGTAAAACACTTTATGATGCTGACAATTTTTCCTCTTTTATATTTACATTCTCATGTACCTGTATCTACCGTATGTCTCATATTTTGTACTGAGTTACTACATCTCTGCTGCATGAGCCAGCTTTTTGTTCTAAACTTTTATAACTGGCTTTAAGTACACCACCTTGGTACCTAGGCATTACTGAGGTAGAAAATCCAGGTCCATTCAGCCTTAAAATGGAAGGCCTATTTAACCTGCATGGTTGCAGCATGCCAACTTATGTAACCACTAACACACGAACAAATTGTGTGACTGATACTCATTTTGGAACATCTTTGATTCCCCAAACAGAACGGCCTGTTACCCACTTACGTTGGCAGACAATCTCCAATGATACTCCTGAGCATCTTGACTTAAAAAAAAATAAAAAAATTCCAGTCCTGTCTCTGCATTCATAATGTGAATCTCTTAAGTCATTTGTCACTTAACCATTTTACAGTATAAATTAACAATAAGCAGTTAAAATAGATTCATTATACCTGCTTAGGATTTGCAAGTAGGAACAAGTTCAATCTCTTCAGCAAAGAAACACCATCAATCATACCTGTTTACCAATGAACTGAAGAACTGCACTGAATTTCATTTCCAGCTAAAGATAGCAGAGGTACAATAGCAGCTGCTTTTGGGTTTCCAACAAAGAGCTTTCCACTTATGACCAAATTAGCCTAGAGCCATCAAAGACATGCTCAGAAAGGTCTTACAGCACTACCTAACCTTATCCAGTTTGTAACTTGTGCTCTTTAGCATCCATCTCATCAAACATTGCTTTGCAACATTGTGATAACATTTATCATGATTAAGTATTATTTATGCTGGTATTCTGGCATATTTAAATTTGTAGCTTGGAACTTGAGTTTAAAATGGCTGCACTGAAGCAGTTTAAAATGGTTCAACTGAGGAACATCAGAACAACCAACAAGTGGATCAAACTGCTAAGATTGAAGTGGCTCAGACGGATTTAGATTGACAACATAAGGGTGAATTATTTTTAGCCCAGCGTGGTGCTACATGGAGTAAATGGGTTGCACTAATTACACAACAAGCTCGAATAGGAAATCCCAGTCATCCAGGAATCCTAGAAGTCATCATGGACTGGCCAGTGGGCAAAGATTTTGGAATGTCACCAGAGGAAGAGGTGATGAATGCTGAAGAAACCCCACTATATAATGAACTGTCAGAAAGTGAGAAGCAATATGCCTTGTTTACTTGACAGGTCCTGCTATAATCAGTGCATGGTTGATGGTAGGGCTGTGTTTCCACCCCTGCGGCGGTCGATTCCAAGTGTATTGGACGCCCCTCCCAGTAAAAGCGAGCTGTGGTCTGCACTCTGCTATTGAAGGAATTGAGAAAAACACATTGGCAATACCAATTGTGGCATACCACTTCGCTGCCTTTGACTCCAGTTCATATTGAAGTTCTAGCATGGCCGGTATGGCAGCACTCAATGGTGGTGTGACTTCATTCAGGCCACGAATGTTAAGTTAGTCAACAGCTAATATCGTATATTGCTTTTGATGGTTTCTAGATCATACTGCATTGGACACAGCAGTCAAACTAAGAGTACTGAGAAGCTTACCTGTTATTTTGTGCTATATTTTATCAGAAGTAATTAACTGCTTTATGCTTTCCTTTGGAACTTTGGGGGCTCAGAGTGGCTCAGTCTGTGCTTCCGCCTTCTCCATCACTTGGTTCCATACAAAATGCAGGGCTATCTATCACATTCTCTTCAAGCTGCACTGCAAGAAGAAATTCTTCCTACTCATTGCACAATAATTCAGTGGATGAAGCATTGACCGGGAGAGACCTGGGTTCAATTGTTTCCTCTGCCTCAGGAAAATCAAGATTACATCTTCCATCGCCAGAAAAAAAAAAAATTATAACTAAAACTGTTAGTTATATCATTATAACTAAAACTGTTAGTTATAAAGATAAAGAACACAGGAATTCACAACCTCTTCTGTTGAAAATGTTCCTCTCTGCTTTTAAAGGAAGAAAGAAACAAATATATGAGCAAAACTTTGAACTGAGCTATGAAAACAAACCTGTGTGTGAGCACAGTCCCACTGTAATGGCTAAGACTTGGTCTTAGCCTATACCCCAGCAACAACTTATGTATTTTCCATCAAATAGTCATTGAATGAAATATAAAAGTTATCCTTAGAATTGATTTTGGCTTCTTCTTTCCAAGGAGAATGTACTAACCTCTGGAAATCAACAATCCTTTTCTAAATCATTCTGGCTTGCTTTCAATTCCCTTATCCAGTTTTTATCTCTATTACTCTGTGTTTTGTTATTTTGCCATAAATCTACAAAACTGTAATTTACACTGCAATTATGTTTCTTTTCTATTGCATGGAAAGAAAAGAGAGTCGCATCAACACTAGATGCAGAAACCTTATTGTGAGGTGACAGAACCATATAGCTGGCTAAAGATCGTGTGACAGGTCCATGCTAAGTTATTTTTGAGCAGCAGGAGGTGGCACAGGAATTGCCACTGTGCTTAGCATCACATTATTTGAATGTGTAAGCCTTCACTTTGATTCATCAATAGCAATACTATACATATCTTCCAGTAATAGTACAATGTTTGCAAGCTTAAACAAACAGATTCATGCTCTCTGACCCAACTCATTGTTCCACTCACTGGTTCCCAAGCCTAAATAAACAGATTAATGTTCTCTTAAAAGTTAATATTAATAAATACTCTGCCCAGGCAGGGAAAGAAGCAGTCTTCCCCACGGTCACTGATGTTTGCTTATGCTGAGTATTGCTGCAGGCTGGGTTTTGATTTCTATGACCACTTGTTCTTGTTGCTGCTGGGTCATTTTGGCCTCACCAGATGAATCCAGCTGCTCTGAGTTCCAAACTTTCCACTGCTCTTCTGAGCCTCACAGTGTGGCTCTGGTCTCTGTCCCTAAAAAGTTCAACATAGATATGTATATATACACACATACATATATATCTTACAATTTACTTTTGTGTATAAATACACGTTTTATTTACTTTTTTTTTCATTTTGTTTGATGAAACCAACAAAAAGGTGCTGCCTTCTGAAGAAAAGCCTCCTTTTCCTGTTTTTACCCACTGCCAGATGCCATTCACCCTTCTGCATTTTCGCATTAGCGATTAGGAAGAGGCTTGTAACTGGGAAAATGGACTAACTGTACGAGCGTTTCATAGTTTATCCAATTTTTATGCTATAATGTAGTTTTAAGAGATCTGGAGTAACAAGATATGAGCATCTTATAGCTATGCCTTTATTCATTTTTAAAAGTCTATTGGATTGTTGTGTTTTATTATGTTTAGATCTATCCACAGTTGTACTATTGACTTTGACAGTAATGTGATCTGGACATTTCCATGACTAGCCTCAAAGTGCACCATCATTACAGTCTGGATGTGCTTGCATAAGCACTTCTTTTGATTAAGTGCTATGATTATTTTTTCCTTCTTTCTTTCTAGGATGCTTATGTTTAGCCTCAAACTTACATACCAGCACCCTCTCATGAATGGGCTTTTTTTATCACTTTCACATATATTTATGATTTTTTGCCATTATTATTTCAATAATGAGAAGAAATATAATTAAGTACTGCATTAAAGTTTGCCATATTCCCCATAACTTCTGGAAGCTTCTGCTTTTAATGGAACTTCTTGCCTATACATCTGAAAAGAGGGTTCTCTTACGGCATGAAAATATGAAGTCATAAAAATTATAATTTTTTGTGGGACAGATTCAGACATTCTTTGTGACAAATTTAATAACGAAAACATCACCCCTACAATAACTCAGGGGAAAAATGTTACTTCCTAACGAAGGTGGGTAACTATTCCCTGTAACTTGGGATATTTAAATATTGGTTTCCCACATCTGAGCACTAAGCCTGAGTCATTCTGCTGACACCTTTTCAGCCCTTTCCTCTTCAAGTTGCTGTGGTGGGTGCTGCCTACCTCCCGAGGCTCCCAGAAGCCTTTGCTGTCCTTTGCCTCATGTGACCATTTTGGAGTTCCAGGTTCAGTGGATTCACTGACTGCCTGAGTCATAACACAAACTAGGTCGTCTATACCTAAGATGAATGTCCCGATCATTGGACCAATGAATCACCTCCTTTAATTTTCTGGCCCAATGTCTCTGTTCAATTATTTACAGAATCTCTGACCTTTTCTGCCACAGGTGAGCATAGCTGGTGATCAGCGCATTTAGCTGTAATGAAGGAAACTAAGGTTGAAGACCTTTGGCTTGATTCAGATTTTTTCTTATTTATCTATTCTTGTATGCTGTGGGATAACCTCTGTCCAGTTTTGTTCCCACAGATATTTTTGTCTTCCTCACCCTCAAGTCTCAAGCTTATGTCTATATAAAAATATTACTAGTTTTAATGAATATTTTCTGAGTTAAGAAAGCAATTTCCCTCACTTCCAATCATCAACGTTTGATAAGCAGCACCTTCACTTTATGTGAAGGTGCTAATTTTGTTATTTATATTACATTTTCTGTTTTACAGCATGCCTTTTTAATGGGATGAATGGAAGAACTTCTTGGGTGCTCGAGAAATAGTCTTTTTCTCCATAATACTGTTTGAGTTCCTGCTTAATATGATGCCTAAATTATATGGGTATGATAAAAATAATTATTTTTAAGTGTTTTAAAATCACTTTCTTTAACTGGAAGTATTTTGACATGTAGTACATTGCAAAAAAAGAAAAAATCACTATGCTAATGTTGCTGTCCTCAAGAATCTAAAACTCTAGGTAAGCTTTCAAAATCATGAAATTTTAAAAAAATATTATCTTTTGGTTCCTTTTGTTAATTTTTTTAATATTCTAAATGTAACTCAGGTTACATTTTCAAGCTTTTCTATAACCTCCCTTCAAGTCTAGGAATCTGTTTTTTTAAAAGAAATTAACACTGACACTCATGTATTAGCATAAGCCCAGAAATCTGGACAGGACTGTCACTAAAATTTGCGAGGCTTGTGATAAAACCCTAAAATCTGCAGGTTCTGTTACCCTCTGTTACCAAGGTTCAGAAAATTTCTGCTGTAAAGTAGTTCTTGCTGAGGGGTTGCTGTTATTTTGTTTTGGATTATGAGTTAGCATAACATTGCTGTTTGTTCATGGTACTTTGCAAGTAATGCTCATGTAGTACTGTGATACTGAGTGTAAGCCTGCTTATTCCCTGAACATATCCACCCTAACATTACTGGACTGTATTTTTTCATGTTTGTTTTAATTCCAGAAACATTCAAAAGCTAGATGGGTTCTCAGCACAGAACAATGGACTAAAACTACTTCCGAAAAAGCTAATGGTCTCTTCCTGAAGTTTTTCTTTATGTCCATCAACATGTCTGAAGAGCTACTAGGCTGGGTGTGATCAGGCAAAACTGTTCATGTACATTTTAATGCAAAAATATGATTCAGGAAATCTTGGAATATCTGCTTATATCAGGAAATTCAGTTAGAGCTTCTGCATGTACTTTGACTACAGATAAGCTAACTGATTTTAATTGTCTTGCATTGTTTTATTTTTGTAATCTGTGTAATTTTTTTTCTCCCGTTTTTCACATTCATCATCTTTTTATTTCGGATTTCAATTATTTAGACAGTTTGGTGTTTGACTATAATTTAATCAAAGCATCTTTTTTTTTTTTTTTTTTACCCCAATGATAAGCTGATATTTTAGTACAGTGATGTCTGTATTTTATTGTCAGTCTTTAAGTCTAAGTGCTGCATGTTCAGGAACAATTAGATTCAGAAATGTATATTAAGACAGCATTAGGTCTGGAAGACTGCAGAAAGAAATGCAAGGGGTGTAGATTCTATCAGTATCATTTAACTAGTCACACTGCACTTCTTATAGGCCATTTTTACACAATAGTAGATGGTTACTCTATCATTAATGTTAACTATTTCCAAGCTCTGTTTTCTTCCAAGATCCAATATTAGCTCTCTGTTTTTTAAAATAACATCCATAGAAGCACCTTTGCAGCTAAGATTGATACTCAGTATTTTTGAATGTCAATCCACTGAGAAGCCTTACTTTTGATATCCGGGTCCGCAAATCTTGATTCAACTCTCCTTGCTTTCACTAAATTCATAAAGAGCACTGCAGGCTCTTTCAAGTCATCATCAACATTTAGAAATGGGTAATATGGCTTTTGTTTTATTAATACTCAGTTTCATTGCTGACTGACACTTCAAAAGTGGTATGGTTGGAAAACAAGCCCAAGTGACATTCTGACTTTTTTCTTTTCTTTTTTTTTCTCTAATTGCATACTGTCTTGAGAACTTGCCAGATAGCTCCCTGCCAGCTTTTCCATACTGGACATATCGTTCCCTTGTTCTGTCAAAATGACAAAAAATCAGTTGTGGGATTTAGGGACTGCTAAGTAATTAATATCATCTCAGCATTAACTGTGTAGAAAATATTATGTTCTTAATCTGCCTGATCTGGAAGGTCAAGCTGTGCCAACATGCTGCCTTCTAATGACTCAACACCAGGAGCACTGGTTTTGCCAGAAGTAATAAATCCAGCAAAAATAGCTTAAACTTCTTTCTAATTCTGTCTTTCTAGCTGTCTACTTACATATCTATAGTACCTATCACTATAATGTCATGGTGCCAAACTTTGTAAATTACAAAGCCACCCAATAATTTGAGTCTTCATATCTATTATTTTGAGCTAGATTAATTCCTCCTCCTGTTTTATTTCTTTTAGGGAAATAACACAACGCGAATAGTAGCTTAATAAGGAGTATGGGATTTTACTATGTGAAAATAATTCCTTCAAACAAAACGAATTGTGATTTTGCCGTTTCATCTTTCCTATTAGCTCCTTTTGGTGGGGAAGGAATTTACAAAAAACAATCTACCTATTTATATAATTTCCTTTTGGAAGATCAACAATCGTACAAAAAAACATGGCATGAAGAAAAGCAGCTCATGCCACATTTTGTAGCAGAAAAGTTTCCTCAAGCAAGGTGAAATCCTGTGTGAGCGAAGCTTTGAAAAACAACTTTCACTTTAAAAGAGTTGTCTTCATGAGGGTGAAGCCAAATAAATATTCTGATCTGAGCTTGGGTTTTGGGGAATTGAATGAGATTATATATGTATTTTATTTAACAAAAAGGTGTCTAGGTGAACAAAGAAGATGTCGGGTGAGGCTTTCTGTGCATTGGTATCAGAAACAAAACTGATTTTTGAAAGTATAAATCTCTGCAATTTTATGCAAAATAGCAGTTCACTTGTGCTTGCTTGAAGAAAAACAGTTTGCCTCAAAAAAAGCAGTTATTAACTCTTTTGTAGTCACTTGGACGAGTGATATACATCCACTTCTGACAACCTAAGACAAATCTACCCTAAACTACTTCAGATGTGAATGTCATGTGTTCTATCCATAGGTGAATGTAGCCTTGTGCTTTTGTCCAGTTGAGATTAGTTCTACTAAACAAAATGAGGTCACCCTGCAGGGGACACAGTATATATCACAGTGTATTAAAGAGCTACGAAAGTATATACCTACCCTCAACAGCAATTCTACAAGCAGTGTGATTCTTATGCATTTACTGATTATCTTTATTTGTATTGTTCCTTTTTCAGTAGCTGATATAAATTACATGCCATTATGGTCCAGCCGCAAATAATGAAATAACACCATCCATGCCACAGTGCAGGCTGGCATTCATATAGCTAGAGGTGTTAAGAGAAAAGACAAGGTATTGTAGCTGAGTGCACTTTATGATGGAATGCTCTAATAGAGATTTAATATATTTATCTGCCTTCTGAAGCCAGCAGCTATAACCACTGCAAATGGCTAGCTGGCCATAGTTATTATCTGAGCAATCTAAGTAGTTATGTTTTGAGCTACAGGGTGTTGAAGATAATAGTTCAGTCTAGACTGAATGCCTACATAATGGTAGACTGCCTTCTCCTTTCTACTTTCTGGTCAAACCCAGTTGATGATGATTGATTTAATAAGAGTCACCTGGCTCATAACCTAAGGAATAAGAGGACTGTTTGCACAGAACAGTATCATGCTCCTTGGGGGAATTTGACTGATTTTGTTAGTTTTGGGGCTGTTTAACTCTTAAGACTACTGTGGTAACTGTAGCAAATTGTCAGTTAATGGTGTCTTCAAGGGATTACTGAAATCACTTGTATCTTTTACCTAACAATAAGTGAATTACTGCCCAAGATGTGCAGTACATTAATCTTGCTATTACCACCCCTTTTCTCTCTTCTTTCCCTGTTTGTTTTATTCCCACTAGTATGTTTTGTTTACGTCTAGATTCCAATAAATGTGTTCTCACTGAATGGTGTTCTTTTCCCACTGTTGCAGGCCATGTGCTTATGTGCATGTGCAGGATCCTTTCATAAAATTCTTTCCCATACTTTATGTTTCAGGGTTGCCAATGCATATTTCACTGCCTAAAACACCAGGTATGTTTTCCTGTTGGGCCTCAAGAAAGTGGTTATTACTCCTTTAAGGGATCCCTCCCCCTTCTCCTTTGTTTGGCAGAAGAGGTCAGGGAGAAGAGGCATCACCTGAACTCAAGGGGCTCAGGTTAGGCTTTCTGGGAGATTTTATGTAAGCATGACTAAAATGTTTAGCAACACTACTCAGGTTTGCATGGAGCAAAAAAGTCAATACTCTGTCTACACCATGGAGAGATCAAAGATTTTATAAAAAGCCAGACATAAAGAGGCTAAAGTTTGGGTCAAAAATATTTGGAAATAAAAGAAAAATAAAGTGTCACAGTTATTTTCCCCTTAAAATTATTATTTTTGCTGGAATGGGCTGACTAGATATACATAAAATTTAGCCTACTACTGAAGTGTAGCTGTGACCAATACAGTACTGACTAAATAAATATAATTCTATCTAGCTGAAATTCTAAAAGCTAAAAGCAACAGCATATAATATGTTCCCCCCACCAAAGAACTCTCAGCAAGTTACAGAGATAGACTTTGAATACAGAGGCTATGTGAATAGCCTTCAGAACATCCTTATTCTTGACAAGATAATAAGACTCACGATGTGGTTCTAACAAGCCAGACTACATTTTGATAAAGCTTCGTTGACTTCCATAGGTTTACAGCATAATTAATTTAACCCCAAGACCTTTTTTTTTTTTCTCCCAGGAAAAGGAAGCATTGTTAATTATCATAATTGTTTATTTTCTCTTGTTCTAGCATGACTACTTTTTGACTTCGTCCTCATTAAGCTGGAGTAAAATATTCTACTTACCCTTAGCACTGAACACATTTCACCTGTGTAGTGAAGGACATTCCTGATTTTCCACCATTTTTGAAAACTTTACTGTCGTTTCCTTGGTTCTACCCTACCTTTCTTACATTCACTGATGATCTCAAACCAGTTTTCTCCAGGGTACTGCAGTCTTTTATCTTCATGCTTCATTTCAGGAAAACACATTCAGAAGTGAGACCTTTTTAGACCTGTCATACTGGGGATCAGGAGAAATATTTAAGACAATTGTTCTGCTCCTTTGCTCAATTATGCCCTGATGAGAGTGTTCCAGAAATATGGGAAGAAAGTTGTAGCAAATGTGTTTGGAACAGCCAGCAACTCTATCAACATACCTGAAAGCTGTGGATAATAATGTGAATGGTACGAATCTGTGTTCGTTCCTTAAATATTGCCACTACCTTTCTCTCCATGGCCTTAATAGAGCTAAGCAGGTTAGGCAACAGAGTTCCCTGAATTCTGTTCCATTCCTTCACTTAGTACTTGAATACTGCCCCTTAAATCCACTTTCACTGACAGTTTTCTCTATGTCAGGGAGGGTTAAAGCTTTATCATCACTCCTCAGTACAAAGGGATCATTTGTTCACCAGCAGATCCATCTGTTCAGAAGATGCTTTTCCATCCTACTTGCTTACCAGTGGAAGAAGGGGGAAAAGATAACCCTAAGGGTGCTATCTATTGTTGTCAGTCCAGAAAGAAGCAGAAGTTATGAGAATGATGCCATGAGATCCCTTATCATGGGTTAAAAACTAGCTTGTCAAAAGGCAAAAAAGATGTCTCTTTGACTTGCCAGTTGAGGATACAAATACCAAAAGGTTTTTGCTTTAGTGCTTTCAAATTCAATAATCATTCATTGGCTTGTTTTCCTTCTGTGCTAGGGAGGACAGGTAGTCAGAGCAGAGAATTACAGATTGTTTCAGTCGGCTCCTGTTCAGCTGATAGTATACACAGCTGTATGTAGCCAGTGCCTGCCAGCAGAGGCCTGACCCAGACAATTAACCTTATATTAACACCCCTAATGGTGATCATCTGTTGCCATATGCCTGCAGCCTGAGCTCTAAGTCAGCAATGAGACCATCCACTCCTCAACTCATATCTGATCCTTGATCGCAACCTACAGAGTTTAAGTTGATTTTAAAATGGATAGGGAGCTGATTTTTAAAATGTTCATTTGTGGCCTGTTCATTCTAGGGAAGAATAAATCCCCCTGAGAAAGACAGTAATTACCTCAGGAAAATCTGTGAAACCCACTTGCCTGGAAGCAAATGATCAAACATTATTCTGAATAACTGCTTAGGTTGTAGTAGCCCCATATTTTTCCTTATCTACAACTATATTCTAAGGTAAAACCAAGGACAAGGTAGAGAAACTCCTTTCCGAGGTTATTTGTTTTCTGGACTGAATCTGTTTGCCGCCCTGGTATCAAGTATAGCTATTGTTCTAGGAGTAGCTATTGAATCCAAAAGCAATATGAAATACCACGTGTGTGAAGTAATTTTTCTTGTACTCAGGTTGTGATATTTAGACATTTTTGTGCTAAGACTAGTATTTGCTGCACCATTGCTGGTGTTAATCCTTGTTTATATTGTGAGTAAGCTGCCTGGCAGGTGTTACATTTTTATTTCAAGTCTCTTGCTTTCTTGGATTTATTTTCTGTATCCTTGTCATCCTAAGCAAGCTCTTTCTTTTTTTTCTCCAGTAGCAACTCAGGCTTAAATATCTACAAGGACAGCCACAGTGGAAATCTACTACAACATACCAGCCTTTCCATATCATTCATACAATCAAGAAAGTAGCACTGAAGCAAACGGTGCATTAATAAGAAATAGAAGACAAATGGGTGTTTTAAAACCTGTGACTTGTTTCACTACCAAAAACAAAAGGGGCCTTTTTTGCTATCCCCGGTATCATATTTTATGTATGATGTTCTCATGTACCTCTTCATTCTGTATGTACGCAGCAGATTATCGATTGTTTGGGTAAGATATGCCTACTGCTTACTACTTTGCCCATTATCGTAAAATCTGGAGGGGCGGAGAGGCTATTATACATTTGTATATGTTCTTGGATAAGTACAGAGAGGTTTTATTAATAAAGCCTGCTTTAAGTTTTGCTGATCAGTAGAAGTTAGTGTGACTTAACTTGCTACAGCTAAAAATTCAGCCCTACAAAAATTATTGCATGTTAGATTTCATAAGTAATATAAATATGCTTGCTTACACTCCCTTTTCAGTTTTCTGTATTCACCACCCCAAAGAAGCAAGGAGGATGTTGCACACAGTACAGATAGGAAAGCTTTACAAATCATCCAGTAGCAAGAAAACATATATTTGTATGCACTGCATATAAAAGTTATCCAGTGTACATTAAAAGGTTTTAAAATCCATTCTTGCAGGAATAAATGAAATGTACAAGGTTATTTTGTTCCCTAATCCAGCCAACACACTTTGAGTCAGTGTTTACTACCATGAATAGTACTAAAGAAACATTGAGAATGAGGTAGACAGGATTTTCAGGACTGAATGCTTATAACACTATGTTTTCTCTTTTGCACAAGTATTGCATTTTCTGTCTAGTTCTGATCTTTTCAAGTATTATGTTCTCTCAGTTCTTTTCAGCTTCTTTGAGAAAATGGCATTCAGTACCTTGCTGTTTCCATAAAATATATCAGGATTAAAGTCCTGTCTCCACTAAATTCAGTGGCAACATTCCAATTCCCTGTAAGCAAGATAGCTTTTCTTCGTTGATAAAAGTCTTTGCTGCAGAAATAAAGTATTTGTGGAACTTATGCACACTGCTTATATCATCAGCACAAGCTGGGAACATAAGAGCCTATTCTTAAAGTCTGTTCTAGAATACACTGTAGGGAAGTAGGAATATTTCAATAAAAATGTAGAAGCTCTGAAGAAACATTTACAGAGTGATTGAACTCAGTCTTTCACTGGAGAGCAGATGCAGCATTATAATTTTCTAATTAAAATTCCAAGTAAATAAAATTGGAATGGAATGAATAAGATAATCTGTAGAAAAGTAGAATTCTCTCTGAATATTGTTCAGAGTGTTCATCCTTGAAACACTAACAGGGACTCCTTGGCGACTTATGAGGTGGGATAAACTTTTATTATTCAAACTAAAAGCTCAACTCAGTTTTTAGCTTGTCAAAATGTGGTGGTAAAAGAGAACATCTTGAGCTGTCAGTCGGCTATTAGAATTGGTTTGTGTGTCTGACAGAATATCACAGCTGCCTACACAAATGGGAGGATTACTTCACAAGGAGGAAAATTCTATTAAGTTTCCCTAGGTCATTTTTGTTAAGGTCTCCATGATGATGACAGAGGTGTAGTAATTAGATAGCTAGGAGAGGAAAGGGAAGAAGCATGCTTTCATATTAGGGTAAGTAAGTGTAATGAAAATCTGGAAGCAAACATGTCTGATAAGATATTGAAATGGAATACTTCTGGTTTTGGCAAAGCACAACAGAAGTGAGAGTTTCTAAGTCTGAAGTGACCCAGAAAGGTACATCTGAAAATACCACAAAAAATTCTGTGAACAAAATTAAACATTGTATATTGTATTCGCTTACATTTGAACAGTAACTGTATACAATATACAATTATGGAATTAGCAAAATACTACATTTAAAAAACAAATTACATTAAAGAATGTTTTTAAGTTTTTCAGGAAAAAGCACTTTCCAGTTAGCTCGAATATAAGGGGATTATTGTGTGAAGAGGGGAAAACCACATTTTTATTATTTGTCTGATTCTACTCCAGAATTGATAGAATAGTTAAGTCCCACTGGTATTTCCACTGGAAAAATCAATTTTACAAATATTTTTTGTAACTTTTTCACTTTAACTCCTGAAATGCAAAATATTCAGATATTTAAAAGTTTCCATAGCTGTGTGCCCTCTCAAATCACAACTTTAAAATACACAATTATCCAGGCACATAACTTGTAGAGTTATCTTAAAATATTTTTGCTGTCAGGTACCTCAGTAAGTCTATGATTTACAGCTAAATCCATACTTTTTACATAAACTTTGAGTAATTTAGATGTACCTGGCAGTGAGACAGATGAGTTCCACAGAGAAAAAATTGGCAACAGTAGAGGCACAGGGCTGATGTGTCTTTTTCCCCCCACCACTTTCCCACTATTTAACAAGGTAGTGGGAGAAATATTTGCCCCTTCTCTGCTTTACTTGTGCCCTGAATATAAATAAATGTGCATCCTTCAGTGCTCTGGGGCAAGCATGGGGCCCTGCTGCTGCAAAATGGAGAACACTCTCACAGAGATGATCCCATGGTCATGATCTGATTCTTTCACAGGATGTTAAACCCTGAGGAAGCCCTCCTACTCAAAGGAGAAATTCACCTCTGAGGTTTCAGGCTGACTTCCAGTTATATATTTTTATTTATCTCTTTTAAAAAAGATGTAATGCACCCTAGGAAATACATAGTCATTCATCAGAACAAATAAACTTTGGTATATGTTGAATGAAAGCCCAAAAACATCACCAGAAGTACTACTGAATGGAATGAGAAATCAAAGAGGAAGCCAATTATGACGCCTGAGAATTTTTTATGTGTGCAATTACTTTACTTTTGACACTTGCTTTGTTTCTGGAAAGCATCTTTCACTCACTTATTTCCCTGACTTAATGCTGACTTGAGTAAAAACAAATCTTCCAAGGTTTTTCTTACTCACTGAGGACTGCTATAACGTGAATTTCAAGGATGTGGTTCTGAACCTGGCTCTGTGTTTCAGACAAACAGACTTCCTCCTACCCACACAGTGAACCTGTCCATCTAGTTTGGGCTTCCGGAAGTTTTCTGTTACATGATTTGGAGGTACTGTGTAGATCACAGTGCCGATATAAGATGGGGTGGATTGAGGAATGAGTAACCACCTGTTTCCTTTCTCTGTTAGTTTTCTTTGTAAGGCAAAGTTACGTTAGCATGTTGTTTTTTGCATTTAAGGGCTGCATTATTTGCAGAGAGACAAAGTGAGAGGTGTATTTAACACATATGAGGGTGCTTCTGAAGGTACCGAAGTAAATGACACTCTCATCTTAGGGACTAGCATCTTGAATATATTAATGCATAAATACTGTTTTTCAAAAATCCATTTTAGCCTATGCCATATCCAAAAGTACATTTTCATTTGACTTCGGCTTTCGATGTGTGAAGTAACCTTGTTACAGAGGCAGTGTGCATTTGAACCTCTAAGGGACTTGTTCTAAAGGTACCACTTGTTGATCCAGATGCAAATGGTGATCTGTTTTCCAGGGTTTGGGATATAATCACTAGTCAAATCACTATCTTGTATACTGCTGATGACAAAAACTGGTACAGCAGGTGCATGTTAGCCTCATGTACCAACTCAGAATGAGTATAGTACTTAATCCTTTGGACCCTTTATATAAACTGTACTGACTACGAGTGAAATGATGTAATGTATCAGCGCCTGTCTTGCCCCTCTTTTAATCCACTGTTTTAAAGATTCAACATAGGAAAATGAATTCAAAAACATGTTTATGCATCATCAAATTTGCAAATCTCAAAAATTGAGGACTGCAAAGGCTGAAATTTCAACAGCAGTATAAATTTGGTCATAAGAATCACGTTGGCTTTTCTGTTTGTGTGTGTATGTACACTAAAGAATTATTTATTGACCTATAAGAAAATATAAATGGTGTATTTAACCCTACGCATCTGTGCATGTGGATTATCACAAAGTTAGAAATAATGTGGGAAAATTAATTGAATTTTTCTTTTGACTTCTGTGCAATGAACTTCTGTGTTTCAAAGATATAGAATTGCCATACCTAAGTAGACTTTCCTGTAAATGCCACTCTTTGAATAATGGTCATCTTAACCACAACTGCAGGGAAATTTAGGCTTGTAAAAGCCAGAATTAACTCATAGGTTGTCCTTGTACATGAAAAAATTCTAGTAAATCAATCTGTTTAGTGTAGAATAAGGACCATAATTTTCATTCCATGACATTTATTCTTACTCAAAATTGCTTTTTCAAGTTCTAAGTAATTAGATGTTATTTTTCCTCTATGAACATAGAATTGACATCTAAAAATGTCTCAAGTCCCATATTTCACTCTATTTTGAAATTGCTTATTTTGATAGTTAGACAATTAGTAAATACAGAAAGTTAGTATAAGTTGTGGCCCACAGCAAAAATGAAGAAACCAGGCTATTTAATCTAGAATGTTTTAAGTCGCTAAAAGTACCTTGTGCAGGCCTATATTTAAAGTTCAAGTAAGTCTTTCCATTGACTTCAGTAAGCTTTATTTCAAGTCCATATGGAAAAAATGCCCCTCTAAATAAAACTGTTCCACTTCTGTCATGACATCGTAGTAGTCACTGTACTTTTTTCAGACATTGTTTGGTAAATCTTGCTGTAATATTTCTGTCTAAGTAAGTTCCCATTTTAGTCTAATATTTAGAGAATCTTCTCTTTTTCTATTTGCAATGTATCACATAAACATATATTATGCTAGGATACGGGCTTAAAGGGTCAGCAGTGTTTTAGAAACAGT
Organism: Cacatua alba; assembly: GCA_024361745.1. Classification (NCBI taxonomy): domain Eukaryota; kingdom Metazoa; phylum Chordata; class Aves; order Psittaciformes; family Cacatuidae; genus Cacatua; species Cacatua alba. Next base: position 19,433 of record JANEMJ010030910.1, read on the forward strand.
TGTCAGTCTCAAGTAAAACACCTGGCCTAAAGTCCTGTTTCCCTCCCTTTCTCCCTTCCCCCTCTTTTTCTTGCTAAAATATTTTCAACTTCAGTACCACAGGCATACTACAGTTTCTTTTCCTCTGCCTTTAAAATGCTGTTATGCAGAATATAGTAATTGAAAACTGCTAGGCTTTAGACATAAAACCTGAATTATCTTTCAAACTCACATTTCCATTTTTAACTAACTCTGCGCTTAGGAGAAATAAACAGACAGAAAATGAGACGAGGTAGCTTTGAAGAGCTGTAAAAGGATTTACACTATATTAAAAAAACTTCAAAGATTGTTTAGAAAGCAAAAATACAATAACAAGAGCTTTATAGCTCTAGAACTGTAACTGGAGACACAGCGAACAGCTCAGGAGAGCTTTGCAACTTTAATAAGCTTTGGAACCAAGCTTTAAAAATCATGAGCAAAATAGCACTCTCTTATGAAAAGCTAACATAAAAAACCCCATAGTGTTTACCTACCAACTTATCAGAAAATTTCACAAGCCAATTTGGATCTCAGGAAAAGCAGAGCTTCTGAATCAATAGAATTATCTTCAGAAGGCTTAATGTGAGAGCTCTTTCAGATCTCTTTCAAACAATTGGTATGTGAACTGAAAAAAGCATACAAGAAGCATAAATTAACTGCTGAGATAACACATGAGTGCTTTTATTTCCTCCAATGTTGGTTGAGAGGGAAACAGGAAGAAAAATAAGGAAGTCGTGGTGAGATCCTGAAACTCTTAAAAATTTTAGGTAGCGTCATCTGTGTATAACCTGCATGTGCTGAGTAAGCAGAGGCAATTCTAAAAAGAAACTGCTGGAAACCTGCCTTTCTATCCAGAATGTAAGTCAATTAGGTCATAAAACATAAAGTGATTGTGACAATAATAGTTCTGAGTTATATAGTGAATACTCAGAAGATATTTGGGTTACTTCATGTGGAGTTTAATGTGACAAAAAAGGCTTAATTGACCACACAGTAACTATCCATCCTTTTATCCACATAGCAAATCATGTTCCAAGCCAATTTCCAAAGCAGTAATCTCAGAAATAACATCAGAAGTAATTTAATGGCATGATAGGTGAAATTTCTTCATTATCATAAATGTTCATTAAATGAGGAATTATGATGTGCTTTCTTTTTCTGCACTAAGGAAACTCACTGAAAAGGCTTTGCTTTAGTGCTAACTAACCAACATATTTGAAAATTAGAAAAGTTTTGTGGAGAAATAAGGAGTACCATTTCTTTATTATAATTACCAATATCCAGTTCTGCTACATCACTTTGTCTCCTTTAAGTCAAATCAGTAAGTAGATAGAATTAATAAGGGTTTATTGTCACGTTACTCAGAAAGTGAAATCTTCAAGAGCAGAGTCAGGAAAGTCATTACACAGCATAAAATCAATTTTGCTAAACTATTGTGTCGGTGTTTACAAAGGCAGAGAGTAATGTTTTCTGGGAGGTGTGCATTCTGAAATTTATCTTTTCAATTACGCTGATTCACTTCAGATAAAGGAATTGGAAGAAAGTTGCCCAATTCAGGAACAAAACAGGTAGGAAAAGGGATCTGTGTAACTGCCAGAGTGTAAATCATCACATATTAGCTAACAATTTCCTATAAAACCAAAAACAGAATAGAAGGAAAAAGAAAAATATTTATATTAGAAAGAAAGATTGTGGTGCCATTGGTAGGATGGTAAGACATATTTTAACTAGTGAAAAAAAAAAAGGAAAAGGGAAAACTGTTGTAAATTCTGTTATGTGGATATCCCCATCTTTACGTAGAAACAAATAAAGAGATGTTTACTGCATTTGTAGGAAGACAAAGTTATGTGAGCTTTTTGATCCTACTTGGCAAAGCTTTATTCTGGCAGGTTTTTAAACCACTTGCTGCTTTAGAAATATATTAGCAGAAAGCAGCTAAGCAAGAAGCTTAGAAGATGAAGTAGATACCTCTCAAAGCCAAAGTTTTTCTGCCAGAATGAATTTAACACCAAGAACAACAAATATGCAGCTAACCACTTTACTGATCTCATGACAAAAGATGTATGCCTCCTAGAAGCAGTAGCTACGCCCCATAATGCTCTTACGATATTAAAAATGTGTCCACACAGCTGAAGCTTTTTAAAAAGCAATATGATGATTGTTTGTATTTTTTATTAAATGGCACATATTCAAAAAGACCATACTAGCTGTTATAATTACTTACTATCCATTATATTGGCAACATTATGTTGACTTGTGTTGAACTAGAAACCCTTTGTTATATAAAAATAGTTTACATATGTGATATCTGCTAGATTGTGTCTTAACATGTCAAAGTTAGTATCAATCAATCAGTGATGAATCAGAACCAAGCTACATTAAAACTAATAAAACAGGCTGTAAATTATGGCTTGAAAAACTACTCATGTAATGAAATTTCAAATGCCCTTGAGTAGGATACAGTCACTGGTTGTGACTATAATTAAAAAAAAGAGTTTTTTATCTGGAACAAACTGTAACTACCTCCCTGCAAAGACTCTCTCCCTCCTCCTTGTCTCCCCTTCTCCACTGTTTTTTTATTCTAGAATATATAGTATACAGTCCCTAGATATGCATCTGTATTACTTCAAGACCAAAATATCAATCAATTAGCTCTCTCAAACACATATATATACAGTTTACAGAACTATAAACTTAATCTGAAGATAGAGATTCAGGAACATAAGAAGCATCTTTCTTTACACTATGGCTCAGATATCTTGCACTGACTGAATCCTTTTACTTCCTTCTCAGCAAAAAGGGGACATAATGGCCAGTATAAGCCTTAAAATAAGCTCTGTCTCGACAGGTTTATTTTAGTTAAGAATATAGCTAGATTTTTAGATACTGCGTTCAGTGAGTTTTGGATTATAAATCTATATTGTATTGTAAAACAACATAACTTTTTTAGGGATTTGTGTAGTATTAAATGTCTTTCAGCACTACTTATAAAATCTGCTTTTGTTATAGCTACTAGAAGAACTCCACTTTCAGGGAAAAAGCAGAGTATAACAATTCACAGTACTAATATATGACTACAAGCTTTTTTTTTCTATTCTTCAAACTCTACTTTTATTGGCAATGACTATACTGATATAAAATCAGCCAAAGCAAGTAAAATAAGAACGTTTCTGCGAAAGGACTATTGCATATGTTAGATTGTTTTGGTTGCCTTATTTGCATTCTGAAAAGGTTCTCTGACAGGAGGCAAGATTTTCACAGATTTGGTATGGTTTTGTGAGGTTTGCAAGAGGTGGACCATACCTTTAAAAGGATAATCATGCATTTTAAATTGGACAATGTACTTTACAGAAATTTCACATGGATTTCCATCAGGAAGGAAACCATCTATAGCATATTAGGATGGACTTGGATGTAGTTTTTGACCCCATATAGAAACCGCATAACATGGGATCATGCAATAAGATACTGATGTGGTTTGCCAAGTGCTGTCTGAAAATATGTTTATTGGCATTTCTACCCCTATGCCATCTGTATTTTCATTCCAACTCACCGCCAAAGCTGGAGTGGCTTTGTGGAGGGGGATTTCCCTTGGTCCATTTAGGATTTCAGCCTTCTCTGAACTTTGAGAAGGGAGAAGTGTTTTTGTGACTGACTGACATCAAGTTATAGAATAAGAAGCTTAATAATTTCTTCATACACAGATGTATTTTATCATTGTAATAGCAGTTGGCTACACATACCACAAGCACAACGATGGGACTATGGCCAAGAAAAGGGTGACCTCCCAGTCCAAACCACCATATGTGGAGGAAAGCAAAGGAAGAGCTACTTGATGAAGTGACATGGCAACTTGATTTCCAGACAGGGAGACAGAGTGCTGAGAATTCAGTGGAGAGATTTTTAAAACCAGTTTGAGAACTATTTATAATTTAATTGTCCAGTAATGCAGAATGAAATTAAACTGCCTTCAGCAAAACTTGAATATATTCCAAACGCTTCTTAAAAATTCTTTCCTTCCTGAATGTGAACTTTTTGTGTTTGTCAGTCCTATTAGAGAGACACCAGGCTTAATCTGCATGTCATCTTAAGCCTCTAATCACACTACCACGTAGCTGAAACAGCTGCGTTCTCTGCTCTGACTCATGCACCTCTGATACACTTGTAGGCAATAGTCATGCTCTCTCCTTGGCTTTAGCTTTCCTAGATTAACCAAGGGAACATTCATGATGTCTTCTTGCAAAGTAGATTGTCCATCCTCACATTAGCCTATCATAAAGTCAGGGTTGGAAGTGAACCCTTTTGCTGTGAGAATGCCTTGGCACTAGAGAAATCAGAACTGGAAGTAGATGTAGAAATGTGGGCTATCTGCTAGAAAGCTGGGATGCTGAGCTAAAGTGCCAGTTAATCACTGAGATTTGCTTATTCTCCTCAGTGTTTCTGCCTTTGAGTGACTGAAGGGATTGGAGACCTGGCCAATAGTTTCCCACCCAAGGAGTGTACAGGATGCAAAGAGGAGCTAGACGTAAGTAAAATGAAAGTCACAAAGTGACTAAAAAAGTCTGGTAAAGACATTAGATGCAAGGATATCTTGTCTATCTCAAAAAGTCCCAAGGCTGGAATGGTACACCCAGAAAATATTCTCACATTTCTGCCACAGATGCTGACTATGAAGAAATTGACAGTTGAAGATGGCTACAAAGATCAGTCTATTTTGGATCCTAACCTGTATGGCAATTCCTATGCTATGGAAGACTTCCAGAAGTGGGCAGTATGCTTTGCACAGGCTAGTATTTGAGAACTGAAACTCTTAGGCTACAAAAACAGCTTGGAAGGCGATAAGGAGGATGGCCATTTGCAGAAATGTTGTTCTGCCTCAATTACTTTTCTTAATATTATTCATAAAAGCAGGACATGATTATGTAGGCAGGAAAAATTACTGTTAGATAGTTCCCTGATAATTAATAAAGTTATAACCTACTTATCCCATATTTCCATGTGCTATTACTCTTTTCATGCTGTTCAAGGCAGTTTTAGCTGGACAAGTCCAAAGAGTAGTCTGTCATTAATTGCATGAGAGAAGAAACTACTACTTGCAGTCTGCAAAGCTGAAAAATATGTAAGCATTTTAAGAAATCTGCCCTAGCCCTGAGGAACTTTCCATCTTCCAACATGCTGGACCGCATGTCACCAAGGCCTCTCTCCCTAAACTACTGCCGGAAGTTTCTGCTTATCCTTTTCCTCCACCAGCCCCTTCCTCCATCAGCTCACGTAGACACAAATTTTCTTTCTGATAGAGATTGGAGCACAGAATATACTGAGGTAACATAGCCCTTATAAATATTGATATAAATATTGGGGGGTTTAGGTTCAACTAGAATAGAGTTATAATAATTCTTCGTGAAATCCTTATAATAATTTGAATTTTGAGCTACTACTCAGCATAAGCAAGAGTTGCAAACTTAATCATTTATTATCATAATCGGAGAACTATTTTTGCAGAAGATTAGTATGAATACACATATCGGTTCATTGACTTTTAATGGTGAAATTCTAGGGAAGGTGGTTTGGGTAGGTCGTCATTAACAGTGCTTAATATATATACTTGACATCTGTTTTTTTCCCCTCTCTGCCTCTCATTCTAAATTATCTACTATAGCAATTCCTGATTCAGGCTCTCCATAGGGCTTTACCCTGGTTTCCATTTAAAAACTTTCATTTCAATAGATTGGCTGAAATTTCCTGTACTTCCAAAATTACCACTGTTCCACTTATGGAGCCCTGTTGATGGCATCTTTCTCCACTTTCATTATTGAGCACAGCAACAATCAATGAGCAGAAAAGAACTACACAAAGGAACCAAAATAGTGGTTGTTGTGGTTTTGGTTTTTTTTGTTTGTTTGTTTGTTTGATTGGTTTTTTTGTAACTTTGTGTTCCTGTTGCTGCTATGAAACTTTCCCTTCCTTTTGGCTCACGGTGAATAACATGATCAAATTTTTAGTTAAAGGACCAGGAGACATGATATAATGATTAAGAAAAAGCTGCAGAAAAATTATTGTAGAAAACTAAATCTCAAGTCAAAAATAAGGCAATAAACCCACAACACTTTAAGGTATAAAAAAAACCAGAGATGAAGAAACATTAAAATGGGAATATGAAAGAAAAGACATTGAGGAGAAGCCATAGTCATGCATTTAAAAATAAATGGCAACTTTCACTGAATTGGCTCTAAATATATCCTTACCTACTTATTAAAGCTTGGTATAGGGTTTTTTGTTTTTTAATTGTTCATTTTTTCATTGAAAAGTCACCTTCTGTTTTCAACATTCTATGCTGAATGTATATACACCCTAAGGCAGTGTTGAATCTAAAGTCTAATAGGACTTTCTAAACTTTGACAAGCTAAGCAAGGCAGAGGAATACCTGCCAAGGTGAAGACATGAGTATGAAATATTTTTTTGTCTTTCTGTAATTTATTTCCATGGGAAGATTACCAAACTTAAACTGTTAAGCTTAAGCAGGAATCTAAACAAAGGTGATCCATTTTCACTCGGCGGTCAGTCACAAACAGATCACCTTTGCTGTTAACAGGAACTATATGAGCTCAGGCCTCTAAAATCAAACTAGCTTCATTAAAAAAAAACTCTCAAAAGGTATAACAGAATTACAGACTCACAGAATGGCTGAAGTCAGAAAGGACTTCTAAAGGTCAGCTGGTACAGTCTTCCCTGTTCAGGCAGGGCTGCATTGAGACAATTGTTAGACAAAAAGGTTTTACAATTTAGCCTCAATTTATGTAAATGTTTCTGGATTCAGTTTTATCTATGTATTTATTACACAGGTTTGCATAAAGGAATTGAGGCATAACTAAGTTTTAAAATAACCTGAATGTAATCCTGAGATCCCTAATATAATTTAAATAAATGCTATCTTTAGACTGTGCATCTAATTTTGTTTTTATATTAGTGATATAGGTTGGGGTATTTTTTGTCTGGAAATATTTTCTGAGAACTTTGTATTTCACATGCGTAAATATCGATGACAATATTGTTTACTTTGATACTGTTTCAGTACAAATACCAAGTATTAAATTGGCAGAGGTATCAGTCTGAAATAAATATCACAGCTTTTACTTTAATGTCTAAAAAACTCTCAGTAGCAGCCTGCAGAATGGCCTTGAATCATAACATCTCACTATGAGAAACAGAGAGGATGCAGAACATGACCACATGTTCTACAATAGAAGGGAGTGTGAAAGGTAATTTATCAGTATGATTAGGATATATCTTGCATGTATCTATATACCATAAACAATTGATCCTGTGGATATGTAAGTGTCAAAATCTTCTCCTTTCTGTCAGTTCTGTGAACTTAAACTGGATCTGACTAAGTGTGCAAAACTGATCTCTACATTTTAAGGTAAAATAAATTTATTTTTACTTGGACACTATCTGCAGTTCTTCTGTGATTTTCAGATGGGAGTAGCTTACAAATTATTTCAGCCTAAAATACATAATGTGACTCTCAGTAAAGGTTCCAAATAAGTCTCCCGCTCTCTTCTTTCCTACATTATGATGTTTGTGTTATTTTTTTTAAAGTAGAGTTGTAAAGCATTCTTTAAATTTTAATTGTAGCTATTTTCCAGAGAAATAATAAAATAAGACTGCTTCTTTTTTATCAGAATTTTCAGAAATACCATATGGTGGTTTTACTACCCAATTTTAGAGCATCCTGGAGTTTCCAGTAACCAACAGGAAAACCATTACAAGAGTCTGGTCAAGGAAGTTTCCAATTTTCATAAGTCAAAGTCTTGAATTGATTTGTACAATATTATTTACTCACTTCACACCTCTACATAAATATTCATGCAAAAAATAAAATGCAATGTTTTATACTTAGTCAAGTAGTCTTTCAGATTTCTACCAAAAAAGTGAGCTTTTGAATTTTAGTTACCTTTTCCAGTACTAAATACTCTGTCTTTATGCTTAAGCATGCCTTCAACTGCAGTTGAGTGAGTGAAATAAAATTCTTAGAAACACAATTTATTTGTTATCTCCTTACATATTTGCAAGAAAACTCATTAAATCACAAGACTATTCAAAGAATTGTTACAAAACCATTTAAGAATGATATTATTTTATGGGCTCAGTTTTAAGGGTCTGATCATCTGAGAAACACTGCTGTACCTTTGATCACTTGGTTTCGTGTAGGGGTCCTTTGGCGGTTTGTGGGATAAAAGCACAAAATTCATTATGGCATGCATTTGTTATAAGGTGTATGTTCTGTTCCAGGTATATAAGAGAGTGAGGAACCTTTATAACTGAGCCCATACCTTCACTGTATGTCATTCTCTTATGTCATTACTCTGTATCAGGTTAATTTTTTTTTGTAAGAATTATTCCCAAATAAACAATGAAGGTTCTGAAGAGTTAATATTATAAAATAAAACCATAATACAATCATTTAACTAAAACTCTTAAAATTCATACCAAAACAATGCTGAGTTTTATTGCAAAACCTGAATACAAGTAGATTATTTTTCAAACAAGCTCAAGCTTCATAAATTAAAGCATTTCAGTTCAGCTTAGATACACCATAAACAAATACATTATAAGGCCATAAACTTCCCAAAAATTCAGGAAATACAAAATGACTTATTGAGAAGATCGTGTCTCCCACTTACTGGACTACATGAGTGAACTGACAATCTGAAAGCAGGTAAGAAGTGAAAGCTTAGTATGGCTGAGATAACAAGTTGGGGAGTGCATTGTTTGTCTACTGGCGCCAAGCAGTGTTCTTAAGATTACTGGTCCTAAATCTTTCATTCATGGCATTACAAACTGACCATCATAATCCATTCATTAAAGCCATACCAAAGAAAAGGACAAGAAACTAAACAGCTATGTTTAAAAACCACAAAACCTTAGAACGACAATTTAAGTATTTAAATGTTCACGACTGCATATTACGCAAATATTTTGCACTACAAAGACTTTTGCAAGCTAGAATCACTTTGTAAATGACCATCTCTCTCACTTCCCTCCCTCCTCTCATGATACACACACCATAACAAAAGGGATTAGCTAAGAAATCTAAACTGATTCCACTTTAAGAACACTGTTAAACAGAGGGTAATTAGAAGTTGGTGTCAGGGCATGTCAACTACTGTGTTTGAAACTGGTCCTTATAAATGAATTATTGATTTCCTACCTTCTGTTAGGAAATAATATTACCTGATAGGAAGAAAAAGTTCTCATAATGTAAAATCATAAAATAAATACCACATTTTTTAGGTGTTCTCTGATCCTCTCTAAACTGAAATGATTTCAGAAAGATGTTGAAAATGGGTCCTCTGTTTTGTCTCAGTGAGTGGGAGCATGCCAGTTGCCCAAAAAAGCCATTATCTAAATGTCCACCTATAGCTGAGGATAGATTTTTCCAAGGAAGCTGTACACCTGGGCTCATCTGCAAGGGGTACTCTGTGACTGTGCTTGGTACCAATATTCTTATCTGTCTAAAAAATTAAAGCAGACTTACAGGTCCTCATGTGGCATTAGGCACTCTCAAGAGAAGGTGTAGTCTTGCCTACCTTCACTATAGCAGAAACCAGACAGTAATGGGTTCAGAATGTGTGCCTGAGCACTTTCCTGTGAGCTCCCCACATGACCTGATATCAGATGGGTTATGCAAAGATATAGTTATTCCTAGATCAGCTTTTGGGGAGCTGTGTAATTATAACATATGGGAACTTAATCCTCAGTTCCCAGAGACTGGATCTTGGTCTTTGAAAATTTCAGCCCAAAGTGTTGAAAGCAGAATACATTTAACAAACAGGCTTGTCCTAGAGGCAGTGTTATGATATTTTGGTACTAAACAAAAGCCTGTTACAAAGAGCTTTACTTCCTGGCATCAGCTAGACAAGGGACTATGAAGCTAGAAAGGTATATGAAAGATATTTTGACTCTTCTCCAGATCAGGAAGTAGTGCAATCCCTGCAAAAATTACTAGTAAAATAGTTCTTGTGCTGGACAGTAATAAAGTAACTGACTGAAGTACAGTTTCCTGACAGCGTAATTTCATCATCTTTCTTAGTCCTTTGTGTCTCACCCTTTAGAGGTCAGATTTCTAACTATTTTAAATGTCTGCCTAATTAATTCTAGTTTCATTTATCTATGAGAGATCCACATGGGACACAATGAGAAAGATATACACCAAAAGTAAATACTTAGATTTTGGATTCTATTGTACTTTACCAAAAATCAATGCAAGTCAGTAAGCATATGGGAGTTTTTAAAAATCAGCTTTTTTCTAAGGGTGCATATCTAAAATTTGCTGGAAAATGGACTGTTTCCTTGAATTTGGAATTGAATAACAATAGTAGGGGAAAGTTCTGGGTTTTTACTTTGAAAATGAAAAATTAAGTTATTTTCATTCTAGATAGCTTTTAACTTGAAATTAAGCTAATTCCAGTAATTAACTATTAAAGATAAATGAAAATGAATATTTGAATTGAATAGAATATATATTTTTCAGATACTTGGAAAAATTTCTAAAATTTCGAGATTACAGTAGGGTTTGATTACTAAAGATAGTTCTATAGTGTCTACACATAGCTATTAAATAACATTTCAAAATCAAACTATGGTACAATGGGCATAAAAATTCCACGTTTCTACAGCAATGTTTAATAAATCCTCTTAAAGAGGACTTTAGTCACCAAATCAGCTCAGTAGTAGATCCTGATGAATAACTCATTCTTAGAGTTTTTTCAATGCTAGTCTTTCTGAACTGAACTGTTGTCTTAAAAGATTTCAGGCTAATGAGCTGACTAGCTTTAGTGATTTCTAATCATGATAGTAGCTAAAAGTTGTTATGCAGTTATCCTGTTTCTTACTCAGAGTAGATTCGGATTGAAACCCAGGAAAAGATTAGCATAAGAAACAGTAGACACCTATTTACAAGCTTATGTCTTTTCCTTTGATTCATCCTATCTTTCTGGATATACAAGCAGTGTAGTCAGATCCAAGGACAAGATGGATGGACAGATATCTCCTATGTACAGGGGGTAGCTGCATGATAAATTGTGGAACCAACCCATTTATTTATATTCACCTTTGACCATCTCACCTGCCCTTTGCCTACCAATTTATCTTCGCCATGATGACTTATAAAATTCCAACTCCTTGAGAGATTTCAGCTCATTCTATCCTGTCTCCCATTCTCTGTTTCCTACCTATTCCTCCAGCAAGATAAGACTGCCACAGCCTGAAAAAGGAATTATACAGATGTGATACGAAAAGTCACCCCCCCACCCCCCATAACTCCCATTCCCCCAAGTTATGAAGTTTGAATTCTGGCTATCTAGCTTTCTTTACTCTGGAGATCTTTCCAATGATGATAAAAAAATAAAAGTTGAGAAATTGACTGTAATTTGTTTAGTTTCAATTATTATTAGTTCTAAAGCTGGGCATTTTAACTTCTCCAAGTAACCAAAGGAGAGAGAAAGAGCAGCCTACAGGAGAATGAGTTTCATCTAGTCTAGAGTTATTTAAAACAATGAAAACAACAAAGAAAATCAGAAAAACAAAATGCTTGTATTCACACAATTTGCAACTGCCATAGTTTTCTCCATATATTTCTTTTGGGGTGGAGTGTTCAAGAACAAGAACAAGTCATGCAGTTGTAATGTGCTACTGAGACCTATCATCTGAAACCTGAAAGGTCATAGAGTTCTTTGGCTCTGTTTATTCTGACAGGAGGGTTTGGAATACTGATATGATAGATAATACTGATATCTTTTATGTGTGAATTATTTAATCTAATATTCAATTCAAAAGTAATTGGTTTAATTTCTTACTAGTGAGGGTTCTAAGCAGCAAAATGCTCTAGGAGAGGTTTCTTCTAACAGTCACGGTCCCAATCTTTCCTTCAAGAATAAATGAAAAGGCTCAGCCTGTGAGCTCCCAGGATCATTCATTGGTGGCCACAGCAAAAAGGGGTATGAAGCCTCCGATTCAATGGCTGTCAAAAGCTTAGACTTTATTTCATGTTTTGCATTTCGGTTGCTCTGCTATTATTAGATGATACAATTAAGTAACATTGCCCTGAAAAGTATGTGGAAAAATCGGCATGGAGATGGTTTCTTGCTCTTGAATAAATCTTGGAATATTTCTGTTGTCATTTCTAAGGAAAAATATGTCAAATTGCTTACAGATTTTGAATAAAGATACAACCTATGAAATTTGCCCCCAAATTATGTTTGTCAATCATGAAAACTTATATATTTGGATCTTATCTGTTAATATTTTAATACATGCTTCTAAGTCATGAAAGATACATGTTTTTTTTTCCCAGGGAAGAATTTTGTCAGCAATATTGGTGGCTACATGACTTTCCATTTGGACATCATTATTGCAAATATGAGTGAATATTTTTTTATTTATTTGTTTGAATTAAATAGTTATGGAAGGGGTATTGGCTATGCAGAAAAAGACTATATCTTCATATTTGAAGAGTTCATTCACAAAAGAACTTACCCTGTTAAAAATACACATTTAGATTCAAAGGGCTCTCAGCTCATACCAGTTTAACTTAAAGCACAACATGTAAGCAAAGTTCCTCCTTACATTCCAGACATTCACTAGAAAAGCTCATTTTCTTTAATGTTCAGTATGGTGAAACATTATTCCTATTGGGTCCCACAGAAAAACTCATGCTAATTTAGGTGCTAATTTTAAACAACTAAAAATGAAAATCCCCACTAGAGTAACACAGTTGTTCTGATCAAAATAGGAAATGAGTTAAACAGAGTGGTTGCTCTACTGAGGCCCTGGAAAACAAGAGCAACATATTAAAACTTTAGATTGACTTCACTTCCACAGTGGGAAAGGAAAGGACATGATTTTTATCAATCATGTTCACGTGTTGTGAACATATGGACAGAACTGCATGTCTGTCAGGGATTTCAAGGTACAAATCTTGCACATGGCCATCCCACATATGGGAGTAGGCAAACTTACTGAATATGTGAAGCACCATAGTAGCATTCGCAGTCCTTAGGATGGATGGCTGTTAAGATGTCAATGGACAGGCTCCAACTGCATTTCCCCTATGGTGGTGCTTAACCTCTGTCGGCAAATAAGTTTTGGTGGTGAAAAGATCTTGACGTTCTCCTGTCCACAAATGATCTAGAGACTGATCCCAGAATCATTAGCCCTGGAAAGGGAGCAGCATCTCCACAGGCTGGGACAGTGGCCACCTTGGCCAATACTAGAACCTTCAGAATAAAACATGTTGAGGTGACATCACTTGAATTAAATGCATTCAACCTAAACTTGAACTAGACTTTATTTTCTCTGTGAACTGGGTAAAAGGAGACCTGTCACAAAATCCAGTATGATGCAATATGAACTGACTGTCTTAATGACAAAAGTAGAAGATATTAGTCCATAAAAGAATACTTTTTTAAAAAAACCTAAGATCATCTTTGAAATTTTAACTAACTGCAGAAAAATAGAAAGACCAAGCAATAACATAAAGACTGGTTATGGTCTGTGCAGCATCCAGTATGCTAAGATGTGTAGGAGACCT